>PVHX01010982.1:0-66784 GCA_004024805.1 Geosciurus inauris
ATGGTATAGAATAGAAGACACAGAGATGAACCCACTTACATACAGTAACCTTATACTAGATAAAGGAGCCAAACACGTACACTGGAGAAAAGGTAGCCTCTTCAACAAATGGTGCTGGGAAAACTGGAAATCCATATGCAGCAAATTGAAACTAAACCCCTATCTCTCACCATGCACAAAATTCAACTCAAAGTGGATCAAGGACCTGGGAATCAGACCACACACCCAACGCCTAATAGAAGAAAAAATAGGCCCAAATCTTCATCATGTTGGATTAGGACCGTACTTCCTTAACAAGACTCCTATAGCACAAGAAGTAAAATCAAGAATCAATAAATGGGATGGATTCAAACTAAAAAGCTTCTTCTCAGCAAAAGAAATAATCAATGAAGTGAACAGAGAGTTCACATTCTGGGAACAAATCTTTGCCACACACACATCCGATAGAGCACTCATCTCTAGGATATATAAAGAACTCAAAAAGCTTAACATCAACAAAACTAACAACCCAATCAATAAATGGGCCAAAGAACTGAACACAAACTTCACAGAAGAGGATATACAATCCATCAACAGACATATGAAAAAATGTTCAACATCTCTAGCAATCAGAGAAATGCAAATCAAAAATACCCCAAGATTTCATCTCATGCCAGTCAGAATGGCAATTATCAAGAATACACACAACAATAAGTGTTGGCAAGGTTGTGGGGGAAAAGGCACGCTCATACGTTGCTGGTGGACCTGCAAATTGGTGCAACCAATCTGGAAAGCATTATGGAGATTCCTTAGAAAACATGGAATGGAACCACCATTTGAGCCTGCTATCCCACTCCTTGGTCTATACCCAGAAGACTTAAAAACAGCAAACTACAGTGCTGCAGCCACTTCAATGTTTATAGCAGCTCAATTCACAATAGCTAAAAACTGTGGAACCAACCTAGATGCCCTTTGATAGATGACTAGATAAAGAAACTATGGTGTATATACACAATGGAATATTACTCAGCAATAAAATAGAATAAAATTATGGCATTTTCAGGTAAATGGATGGAGTTGGAGAATATCATGCTAAGTTAAGTAAGCCAATCTCAGAAAACCAAATGCCGAATGCACTCGTTGATAAGTGGATGCTGATCCATAATGTGGGGAAGGTCATGGGAACAATGATGGAACTCTGTTCACTATTGTAAGGGAGGAGGGGGCATGGGGACAGTAAAGGTGGTGGAATATGATGGTCATCATAGCCCTAACTTTATGTATGACTGTATATATGTTGTGATTCTACACCACTTACAACTAGAAAATTGATATGTTGTCTTCTATGTATGTACAATGAATCAAATTTCACTCTGTTAACATGTAAGCCTAAATAGAACAAATAAATAAATTAAATATGAAAAAAAACTATAAGTAATAGCAGAAAGATCAGTAGAACAGAGGGAAGGGAACAGTGGGAGGGAAGAGGAAAGGGAAAGGGGAAGTACTGGGGACTGAATTAGAACAAATTATATTCCATGCTTTTATAATTATGTCAAAATATATTGTCATGTATAACTAAAAAACATCAATAAAAGAAGTAGCCAACAAGCTTCAGGATGCTTTATCTTTAAGAAAGTAAGAGAGATTCTACTTATATACAAAATAGGTTAACAAAAACAGCTTACACATGATTTTTTAAAATGGATTAATTAAAAATGCAAAGTAAATGGATGAAATTTTTCACAGCATCACTGAAATCAAGTTAAAGATAAATGTCAAATAATTTTAAAATAATAATGTATAAAATAAGACATACCAGATTTTTATCCACAACAATATGCATTTCAAGATACCGAGGGAATAATGACTTGGCATAGGAAGTTTTCTGAAAAACACACAGCATGAGTCCTGAGGAGCTTACTTTATGTTGCACTGAAATTACATTCAGAGATAATGTGTTACTACTAACTATAGTATCAGGCTGTTTACAAATACAAAGTTTAGGTACTAATCAGAGGATTCCAGTTCAAAAAGTGCTGTGATTAGCAAGAATTTTCTGTGAGATTTCCCAAGCTATATAGCGATCTAGGCATCTTACTTTTATAATAATTACAATGAAAATGTAGGTCTATAATCTAGAGAATTATTTTTTCTTATTCTTGTGATAATTATCTCACTAACCATCTGTGTGGGCACACTTTCTACTACTAATTTTTGAGAAACTACTTTTAGTTTAGAAAAAAAAATTACTAAAGTTCACAATCAATGGCAGTTCACTACAGCCTGGTGTGTTATTTGTGGCAAGTTTGTGGGTCTTTGTGGAGGAAAAAAAAATCACTTTGTTTTACATGTACCTCATGTAAACCACTAAAATTTTCCATTTTGAACTCTCTTAAAGCAAAGACTTATGTTTTCATCTAAATTATCTGTAACTGAGGAAACAGCATATTTTATATTACTTATGTATAAACTCATGCATGAAAATTAATGTTTTCAGTCCTATATCATATCTCCCTATTTTCAAGATTGCTAAACTTGTATTTAATGACAAGCATAACAATGAACACAAATTCATTCTCCAATGATTCTGTCATGCGAGTCCTTCATGAAAAAGGAAAATAATGATAAGATTTTCAAGTCACAAATTCAGCTCTGAAAGCATTTTTATTTTCAAAAATCTATATGAAATAAATGAAAATAAAAGAGTTAATCCTTACATGTGCAGTTCTGCCTTGATACGGTGCTGCATCAAAATCAGAAAAAATGACTCTTTTTCCGGAGCGAGGAATATTAATCTGATTACTTTTTTCTTCATAAATCATGTGTACAAATCCTGATAGAACTTCAATCGGTTCAATTCCATATGAAACATTTTTGAGCTGCATTATTCCCCTGAATGTTAAAATAATCAAAGAAAGTCTGAAATGATTTTACCAAAACTATAATCTAAGATTCTAATGAGAAATTTTGGCCAGTTTTTTTTTTTTTTAAGACTTCAAAGTCACCTTTGTTTTTCCACTTTATTTATTTGGTCTTTGAGGTCTTATATGAGAAATAGACTACTACATCACAATGTATATTGCTTTCTGTTACAAATTTTTTTTATTATCTTACCAAAAGCACATAGTGGCATGGATTTGTGTTCTTACACAAGTGAGGACCCCCTTCTAGTATACAGGTTTTCTGAGCCAGTCTGCAGGATTTGTTAGTCTTGGGTCCCTTTTCTCTGATATACTAACTCTTCTCTGATACCTAATGCCCTAAATCATTTGTTCATGTGGGCTGAAATGAAGGTACTACATGTCTAAAAATGACTGCATATAGAACCAAACTGTCTACTGGTCTCACGCATTATACAATTGCCAATTATTGTAGAAAACTAAGAAATAGGAGGTAAACAGAATTTGAGAAAACTAAAAACGTTATAGAGAGACCAATCAACACTCCCTATACTCTGGACTACAAGTCCAGATACTTGATACAAGTATCAGTATCAACAAAGCCTCTTATCAGGAAGCAACGCTGCTAGGGTACCAATGTTGTTTTATTAGTTATTCTGATTCATCCTTAGGGAATTGAAATATAAAGGTGATTACAGAACTAGAAAAAATATATGGAGAATTAATTTATAATTGAAATAGTGGCAAATTGAATATCTTTAAATTGTCGTCAACCTGAGTCCTGAACAAGTGTTGAGCGTCACAAGAGAATTTACAAAACCTGCAACATATCCATTATAATTGCAGTCCATCTGAAAAAAAGTACATAAAGAAAAATAAGTGGATAACTTATTTTTAAAATGCACTCCCCAATATGCCATTCATATTTATTAATTTATCTTAGTATTTTAATATGATTGTCTATTACTCAATGAACTTGTATAACATAGAAATAAGCAATAGTCCAGGATATTCTATCTTAGTAAATATACAAACTAATATTCTAGTGATTATAGAATATTCATATTTTTTTAAAAATCCAAAATAATAAACCTGTAAGGAGAAAACAAACCCTAAGGCTTACCTGAACTGTCAAAGGCTGAGAATGTTTGATGCCATATTTGTTATAAGAGTAAATAAGAGATGATGGAGATAAAAATAATCTAGGCAAAAATCACAAAAACATGCTCAAATGAAACAGAAAAAGTAGAAAAAAGTATTCTTCAGATACAAATTTTCTATGTATTGCAGAATTCAAAGTATTGTCCATCAATTGGGTATATCCTATTCTCCAAATATTTCCAACTAGAGTTATAATACTAACATTAGAGTAACCAAAAAAAAAAAAAAAAACAAACAAACAAATCACTAAACATATCAAAGTAAAATCATATAGGCCCCATTTCTAGCATAGAACTTTCAAATCTTTGTCTTTATCATTCATTGATTTCATGTTACTCTTGAATCTCAAAATTAAAATAGGACCAAATTTTAAGAGTTGCTTTGTCTCACTACAAATTCATATAAACTAAGCTTACCTATGAGCCAAATTCATTTAGATATTGGTCAAAATTTTCTTTCATTCCTCTCATTGAAAAACTAAACACCAATCATTCCACAAAATCTCGGTTTGCGCCTATTAATCATTCCACAAAATCCCCACGTGTCCATCCTCACTCCTTCACTTCCAGAGGATTACTTCTTTTATTTAAAGCAGTCCTTTACATCTGTGCTACAGATCCCATTCTATTCCATATACTAAAGATACAAACTCCTTCTTTCCTATAATTTCAAACTCTTCCTGTCTATGGGCTTTTTATCCCAATGCTAATTTAAAAGTCATTTTCAAGTCATTACCATCCTAAATAACTCTCCTATGGCCCTTTGACCTATATTTTTTAATCTTAACAAATTTTATCAAAAGAATAGGTGTTATGGTTTGGATGTGAGGTGTCCCCAAAATGCTCATGCATGAGACAACGCAAGAAGGCTTAGAGGTGAAATGATTAAGTTATGAGAGCCTTAACCCAATCAGTGAGTTAATCTCATGATATGGATTAACTGAGTGTTAACTGTAGGCAGGTAGGGTGTGCCCAGAGATGGTGGGTCTTTGGGTTGTGGCTTTGGAGTATATATTTTGTCCCTGGTGAGTGCAGCACTCCCTTTCTCTCTCCCCCCTCCCTGTCTCTGTCTCTGTCTTTCTGTCTCTCTGTGTCTCTCTCTCTCCTGGTTGTCATGTCTGAGTTGCTTTCCTCCCCCACACTCTTCTGCCTTGATGTTCTGCCTCACTTCAGGCCCACGGGGAATGGAGCCAGTTGTCTGTTACTGAGACTTCTGAAACATGAGTCCCTAAGTAAACTTCTCCTTAAAATTGTTCTTTTAACAGCAGTGAAAAGCTGACTAAATCAGTAGTCTACACACATATACTCCACTTTGTCAATTATCATTTACTCTGAAACTTCTCTGTAAAATATCCATAACCACCTATAGGTCAAATCCAAAAGATAGTTTAAAACACATTGCTGTATTCAACTTCTGGCTTCTATTTGAAAATTATGACTGCTCAGTCCACTCACTTAATTTATATTCACTTCATTCTTCTGCTTCTCTTCCTGCCTCACTGGCTCCTCCAGTTTCATCTTCCATGAAGGCTACATTTTTTTTCTACCTATCCCAGGAATATTGGCCTTTCTCTAGGTTCAGACTTTAGCCGCTAATCTGTCCATAAACATAAACTCTTATTAAATATATCAATATAGCCAAATTATTACTTACTGGTAAATCTATATTCCTGTCCAGTGGGGAAAGTCTACTTGAAATCTTATAAGCACTAAAATCCAAACTCATCCTTTCCTCATACAAATATCTCCCTTATTCATATCCCTCATTTAATTACGTCATAAGCTATCCATTTTCTTGAGCAACAACTAAATTATTCCTGAGGTTCCCCACTGTTTCTCAATCATTCTACCAAATCTGTCTTTTCAGGTCCACTGAATTTTTCTTTGTGCTATAATTTATGATGCATCATCATCACTCACCTAAACTTTCATAATTATGTTATTGGTTACCCTACCTTTGGTTTTTCACCCCTATAAGACTCAATTTGACTATACAAGTACACGAATGAAGCCATTTTAGCTCCAATATCCTCAACCAGACTCCCACCTTATTTTTCAGAACCTGTTACGTCTACCCTTCAGAAAAATACATCATTTAGTAATTCACATTGACTTTTTGCATATCAAATAAATAAATAAATAAATAAATAAAGCCACTCTGTCTCACATGTCTTCATTTTGCAAATGATTTTCTCTCTACATGGAATGCCCCCGTCCTACTCGTTCTTCACATGTATCTTCTCTCAATGCACAAGTCATCTCTTACCTCTTTCCAATGAGTCGTCTTTGATTTCCAAAGAATACTATTTATACACTTATCATAATAAAATTCTATACTGAAAATTTTCTTTATTAATGTATCTCCCATGATACATTTGTTTAACTGTGTACCATATTTTATTCTCTTTTTTCTGCCTAGGACTTTACCCAATACCCAATATACATAGGTATCAATACATTTGAATTGAAATGGTTCTATAATTTTATAATCAAGAATTCAAAGAATTAAAATTTGAAAAGATGAAATAATTACTTACTGCTTTTTAAGATGGACAAAATATGGTTTTCCTTCTATTGTAATAATATAAGCAACCTATAACAAGATTATCCAAAAATTTCAATAAGACTTATAGATACTATATGCTAAATTATGTATTTTTCTAAGTACTTATGCTTTAAGAGATTGGCAGAATTAATAATAATATGTAACCAATTTAATTATTTCCCTATGTGAATATTTGAGGTTTTAAAAACTCACATTTCATGGGGAGAATTTGCCTGATGTTAACTGTTATCTTTTTTTTTTTAGTTTTAGATGAACAAAATATCTTTATTTATTTTATTTATTTATTTTTATGTGGTGCTGAGGGTCAAAGGAACGCAATGCCTTACGCACGTGAGCTACAATCCCAGCCCTCAACTGTTATCTACTGACTTACACCCCACCAGATCACCCATGCCAAAGACAAATTTCATGATTCACCTCATTCACATTAACTTAATCCTGTCTTGGGGGAAACTCAGTTTTTGTTACCCCCTTAAAGTTTATACTTGTGGAATCTTATCCCTAAAGTCCTTCATCTTCAAAGAAATAAAGTCTCATGCATATCCATACACATCAAAATGCTCTGCTGTGAAACTCTTCTAAGCTATCAGCTTTGCCTCCTGCAGTAGCTTTGGTTGTCACATTAAAGGCAACTTAACAGAATCTGGCGCAAACCTGTAATCCCAGCACTTAGGGAGGCTGTTCAAAGCCAGCCTCAGCAACGGCGAGGCTCTAAGCAACTCAGTGAGACCCTGTCTCTACATAAAACACAAAATAGGGCTGGGGATGTGGCTCAGTGGTCGAGTGCCCCTGAGTTCAATCTCCAGTACCATAAAATATATATATATAATATATATATTAAATAAGTATATATTATATATATGTGTATATATATATATTATTCCTAGATCAGAAGACAAGACCAAAGGGAACAGGGGGAAAGAGGAGGGGAGAGGAAGTAGAAATACTTGGGATTGAATTTGAGTAAATTATATTCCATTCTTTTATAATTATGTCAAATAAATCCTAAAGAATTGTATAACTAAAAAAACTATAAAATTTACATATATACATATTATTTCCCAATTACTCTATTTTCTGGATCATGTTTTGTAGCTGTTGATGAAATCTTTTCAGGAACAGTGATGTGAAGAAAGGTTTTATGAGACCCTAAAAATAAAAATAAGTGATATTATTTTAGTACCTCTGATTTTACATTATTCATTGCTAAGTCTAATTCTGCATTTCTTTCTTTACATTAGCAGCTATTTTTAAATAATCTACACATCTCTTCCTTTCTACCATTTTCCATTTTTCTAGTTATTCTTATCGACAAATTTCTAAACCCTTTCTTGTCAATATCTCAAGTTTAATTCTCTCTCTCTCACACACACACATACACAAATTCAGCACTTTAACAGCTAGACAAAGTACTTAGTACCAAATCAGCGTTGTGACAGGAGCAGAAATGAGAAAACAAACTGATCAAGAAAGTGACATCATTTGCAGGAAAGCGTGTAGGTTATCAGGTATAGGAATGATCTGCAATTTTCAATTCAACAGGTGGGGGACAGTAGTTGCCAAACCAGAAAATCAAATCGTTGAGTTTCTTCATGGTGATTAGCAGAATTTTGTATGAAATGGAGGGTGAGGTAGACACATATTTTATTTTTGTCCATTTTGTAGATAAGAACACTATCCCAGAGAAGTGAAAATATTCTCTGCCAGAGGCAGTCTTTCTGGTTTCGCTTTTTGGGTGTAAGAAAGAGGCAAGGAGAGATCTTGTGGAAGATCAGGGAGTCAGAGTGAAGTCTAGGCCTGGATCTGGGATGGAAAGGAAGAGCCTCCTAAATGAACACAGTCCACACTCAGAAGCCCAGGCTGGGAAAAGGGATCAAGTGTGTGCACTCACTGCGGCCAGCGTGCAGCCCACTAAATCCGGTGAGAAGCACCAGAAGAAAGAACATGGCTCCGCTGTCATGGAGCCCGACTGTGAAACGGCAGTTGAAGCGTTAAGGCAAGTGCGGGAGAAGCTCGCGCCAGGCAGCTGCGCAAACAAGATGCCACACAGGAAGGCGATCCCATGAGAAGGAAAAGAAGGAAACCGCTGCTGAGGGACACCATGAGGGTGGCTGATGCGCCCTGCTAGTGAGCCCCTGGGCGCTCAAGAGAAGGCTGTCAGAGTTAAAGCAGTCAGCTAAGTGTTAAAGACGAGTTGGAAAGCCACTTAATGTTTCTCAGGTTAAGGCAGTACCTGGTGAAGTAAAAACATCACTTTTCAATTAATTTGCAGTTATAGTGAGGAAAATCAACAAATATGCAAGTGATTAAGTTATAGCGGCTAAGTAGCCTCCCATTACATTCCTATACATCCAAACCATTGTGCTAAAACCAAGCAAAATGCATGTTTGACAATAAACACAATATGACAAAGGCTGTGACTGGTTGAATTTCACAATTAGATACAGCATTACAGGGTAGCTATTGAAGGCAGGACACTCCATAAAATAACCCCTGATCAAATAATAGACTTACAAAAATATTTTCTGCAATATTGCAAGTTAATATTGCTACACTCTGTAATCCCTCAGCCCCTGGTTTTTATTTTAATTAGCCTTTTTGAAGTTCTGCCTGTATTAGAAGCAGAAGCCTTTTGATTTCTTGGAGTCCCTAAACCTGGTTCCTTTGCAAGCCGTACCTCACATCATAGTAAGTAATACAGTTATACCCTTTCATCACCTATATTTTGCTATAAAAAATGCAGAAACCATGTTCATAAATTGAATCATAAATTACTTGGTCATTACACAAATCTAGGAAAGGTTATTAGCAGGATAACAGTAGCAAATCAACTTTAAAAGGAGCCAAGTAACCAAGAAATGAAGACATAATAGATGGAGTAAATTGAATGGGCACCACTGCTTAATGAATTAGCACACTGAAAAACACAAAATCGAATGGGGAAAGATAAAAAATAGAAATACAAAAATAAAACTAAGAGATAAGGAAAATTGAAATGTGATTATCAATATCCAGATAATGGCATTTGCAAAAGGAGAAAAAATCAAAATAGAAGGAACTATTAAAAAGATAATAGAGAAAGTTTCTGTAGCTTTAAAATATAAAGAAATAAGAGACTGAAAAGATTTGGAAACAATTGAAAGGCCTGTGAGGATATTGACCCTGCCTTGAACTTATGAAAAGAAGAAAAGATCTCAAATAATATGAAACTATGAATCTCATCAAATCTCCAGAGTTCAGAAAAGCAGAAGCAAAAATTTCACATTAAGTATTACAAGTATAACAAATTATCCATGATAATCCTTACTACCTGCAAAGAATACAGTCCTCTTGAGAGTGAATACTATATTTGTCCAATATCCTGGATAAATTCTTCGGAACTGAAATTAAGAAAAACGAATTAACAATGAATTATTTTCTTATCTTTAAAATTATTTTCTTATTGGATAAGTTATTTATCCAATATCCTGAATAAATTCTTCAGTACTGAAATTAAGAATGACGAATTAACAATGAATTATTTTCTTATCTTTCTTAAAAATTAGTGTACTTTTCTTTTTATGATGTAAATGTTTTAATATAATTTATTTATGCATACTAGTTGTCCAATATAATAGATTCATTGTGATAATTATATACATGCATGTAACATATTTTGATCATGACCACCCCCATTTTCCTCTTATTTTCACCTCCCGGGATCTTTTTCACCTATTCTAATAGTCTCCCTTATACTTTCATGTCAGTCTTCCACCTTTTTTTCCTCCCTCTAGATACCACATGTGAAAGATAAGATGATACTTTGTCTTTCTGAATCTGGCTTATTTCAGTTTCCTGCAAATGATATTATTCCATTATTCTTTATGGCCAAATAATACTTATTTTAGTATATATACCACATTTTCATCAATTTTCCCAGCACCGTTTTCTAGGTTTTAATCTCCTTTGTCAAGAACCAGATGGCTGTTGATGCATGAGTTTATTGCTGAGTCCTCTGTTCTATTGCATTGGTCTATTTCTCTATTTTTAAACCAATACTGTTAGAAATACCAAGGTGCTACAAGAAATCAAACGTGATGAGAAGTGGATTGGCAAGGCAAATTTTACTTCTGCCAGAAAGGTGGACTACTGAACCTGGTTAACAAGCACACTTGGGTGGCAGTCCACCTGTTTTTATCCCTAACATGGGGATCCCCCTTGCTCTGACTGGAGGAAATCAGGTTACGATCTACCCAACTAGCTAATTTTCAAATAGGTGCAGACAAACTGAAGGGTTATAATCAAAATGGCTACAATTGGATTTTACATCCCAATTGAGGCTAAATACTATATTCTGAAAATGGACCATGGAACATTCCATTTCTCACAATAACATGCTGCTGTGGTAGCAATAGCTCTATAGTATAATTTGAAATCAGTATTGTGATGCCTCCAGTTGGAGTCTTTTATTACTTCCATATGAATTTTATTGGTTTTTTTTCTAGCTCTATGAAGAATGTCATTATTATGGTGATTGTATTTAATCTGTAGATCACTTTTAGTGGTATGACCATTTTAACAGTATTAATTTTCCCAACCTCTGAACATGAGAGATCTTTCTGAATCCTAGTGTCTTCAATTTCTCTCTTCAATATTTTGTAATTTTCATTGTACAGAAATAGCACTTCCTTGGTTTGGTTTATTCTTAGGTAATTTTTTGAGGCTATTTAAAATGGGATTTTTTTTCTCAAAGATTTGTATGGTTTTTTACATTTATTGATTTATGTATGTTGAACTAACCTTGCATCCCTGGAATGAAACCAAGTTGATAATGGTGCAGGATCATTTTAATGTGAATTTAATTTGATTTTAAGTATTTTAAAGGGGATTTTTTGTGTCTATATTCACCAAAAATATTGATCTATAGGATTTTTTTTAATGTCCTCATCAGGTTTGGGTAGTAGGGTAATACTGGCTTTCTACAGTGAATTTGGAAGGACTCCTTCACTTTGTTTTATGCAATAATGTGAGGAGCATTGGTATTAATTCTTCTCTAAAAGTCAGATGAAATTCAAGTGTAAATCTCTTTAGCCCTTGACTTTTCCTTGTTGAGAGACTATTTATTACTACTTTAATGTCACTGATTTGTACTGATCTATTTGGACTATTTATATCCTGTGGGTCTGAATTTGGTATATCATATATGTCTAGAAATTTTTCTATTACTTTTAGATCTTCTAATTTATTGGCATTGAATTTTTTTATCATAGTCCCTAATGATCCTTTGTATTTTAGTAGTATCCACTGTATTATCCCTATTTTTGTCTCTAATTTTATTTATTTGGGTCTTCTCTTTCTCTTTCTTATTTTGGTTAATAGTTTTCCACTTTTTAATCTTTCCAAATAATGAACTCTTTGTTTAATTGGTGTCTTATATTATTTAGTCTATTTACTTCTACTATGGGTTTGGTTTATTATTTTTTCATACACATTTTACATATATATGTATGTGTATATGTACATATATATTTTAGTTGTAGATGAACACAGTTACTTTATTTTTATATGGTGCTGAGGATCGAACCCAATGCCTACCCCATGCTAGGCAAGTGCTGTACCACTGAGCCACAACCCCAGCCCCTGATTTGTTGTTTTCTTGATATGTTTTTGTAATGTATTTATAGCTATAAACTTCCTTCCTGTACCTGCTTTCACTGTGCTCCATTGGTTCTAGTAGATTGCATTTCCATTTTCATTTGCTCCTAGGAACTCCTTAATTACCCACCCTGACTTCTTCAATGACTTACTTGCCTTCAAAGGTGTATTGTTCAATCTCTATGTGTCTGCAGCTTCTCCTAGAAATCTCCTACTGTGTGGATTTCTAATTTTATTTAATTATGGCCTAATAAGGTGCAGGAAATTATTTCAACTTTTTGTGTTTTCTAAGACTTGCTTTGTTCTCTAAAATGTGATACGTTTGGATAATATTCAATGTGCTGATAAAAAATAATAAAAAATATTTATTCTGCAGCTATTGGATAAAATATTTGCTAGATGTCTATGTGTAATTTATCTTTAATGTTTTTTTTAATTTTCTTCTAAAAGTTGTTTGTTGGCGAGAGTGGGGCACTGAAGTCATCCACTATTATTGTATTGAGTCCAATTTCCCCCTCTAACTTACTGAGTTCCTAGTTTTCAAATCTTTGAATATTTCAACAAAATTGACACAGGTGCATTAAAATAAGTTAGAAATCATAACCTGGAGTTTTTATATACTTTACATATTTTTTCATTTACATGTATCTAAATGTTCTCCTCAGTCATCTATTATATTATCAAAATCTCAAAACATAATATTTATCTCAAAGCTATCATAGGTGGTATATTCATTGCTCAATTGCTCAGTGTAAGTTTTTACAGGTGAGATGGTAGGACTTAATGGGCTAAATTCTGCAGTGTTTATTCTATGAAATGAGTACTTTAAGGTTTGGTGCATTTATATTCACAATCATTACATGTTCTTGATGGATTCCCTTTATCAAAATATAGTGTCCCTCTTTGTCTTTTCTGATTTTAGCATGAAGTCCATTTTATTAAATATGAGTATAGCTACTTCTGCTGGCTTTTAGATTTATTATCCTTTTATTTTTTCAGTTTGTTGGTGAGGTGCATGTTTTGCAAACACAGTTGAGCCTCATTTAAAATCCAATAAGCTGGTCTTCATCATTGGAGAATTCAGAACATTTACAATGAGTTATCATTGAACAAAATGTACTAGTTCTTGTCATTTTCTTTTCTCTTTTGGTAGTTTTGAGAATTCTGTTCTTGTTTTTCCCCTAGGGATTCACTGGTTTACAGAAATAATCATGTTTGATTCTTTCTTATTCCTCAATAACCTAATTACTTTTCTAGTAATGTTCTTTCCCATGTTCTTGTGTTTGTGTTTATATTGCTATCTCCATCTCAGTATCTTCTGTAAAACTGGATTAGTTGTCATTACTTGTTTTAGTTAATGCTTAACTTGGAAGGTCTTTATTTCTTCTTTGATTCTGGATAAATGTGATATACTAATCCAGGTCAGCAATTTCCTTCAGGGCTAAACAAATATAATTCCACATCCTGATCTTTAAAGTTTCAGATGACAGATCTGCTGTTATACTTATGGATATACCCTTGTGACTTGGTACTTCTTTCAGTAGCTGTTATTTTGGTTCAGTCTCATGGAACAGTGCTGAGTTCCTCTAATCCATCATCTTCCCAACTTAGTGTACATACTATATGGTGGCTTCATTTTAAAACAAAATTGGAGGATTTTGAAGATTATTTTCAAAAACTCATTCTAGCTTTTCAAACATGAAATAGATATGTTTGAAGTTTTGTTATACATATTTTACAAATATTTGCGTAGTAGAGGGGTATTGAACAATTCTAAATAATTCAGTTCCCAAAAGGTGACTGCTCTGATTACTAAGACATATTCAACAGTGCACAGTTTTCATGAACACTCTTTTTTTAAGACTACTTAACATTGGAAATGTATAATTACTTTATTAATATTGATTTAATAGGAAAATATGTAATATCGTGCTTCATTTCACTTCTGCAATGTATTATTTCAAGTATTAACTACTAAGTCCATATGGATGGACTGAGTCTGAAGCATAATTGAATTCTTTAATAGGAAGGACATGCATAATATACATGTCAATTCTTATTTATTGTTGCAATAAATAAGAAATTGCTTCAACATTTCTAAATACAAAAAATCACCTTAGCTTTATCTAAATTCTCAGTGAAGAATGACAATACAACTTGTATTAAATACCTTGAAATTAGTTTCTACAGATGTGTCTTAGATATGTTGGATCTTTTGAATATTTTTTCTGTTTAGTAGTCCTTAGGTATGAATTTTTCCCAAAAAATTCATGCATTATAAAAATTCTCAATGTATTTATTTTTCAGGTGGTGCATTTTTGAAGAAACATGGAATGGATTCATGCCATTATGAAAGGATATGACAAAGGGAGTTTGAATCCTTTTCATCCTTTTCATTCTTTCCACCATGTGAGGATACAGTATTCCCCTTCTCCAGAGAATGCATAGCAAGGCATGATCCTAGAAGCAGAGAGCAGTCCTCAACAGAACTGAACTTGCCAGTACCTTAAACTTGGACTTCCTGGAATTCACAACTGTGAGAAATTAAATATATATTCTTATAAATTACTTAGTCTTCGGCATTTTGTTATTACAGCACTAATGGACTGTGACAGAACTTGGTTCCAAAAAAGTGAAGTGTTGCTATAACAAGTATATAAAACTGTGGAAGCAGCTTTTGAACTAGATCATGAGTAGATGCTGGAACAGTTTTGGAGAGAATGCTAGAGAAACACTGAATTGGCATGAATTAGGTGTAAATGTGATTTTGGTAAGAGTTTATGTGAGGAAAACTCTAGAGAAAGCCTCGTTCTTCTTAAAGATTACCTAAATTGTCATGAACAGAATGTTAGTAGAAATATGAACAGTGAAAGTTATTCTGATGCAGTCTCAGATGGTAATGGGGAATGAGGTAATGGAAATTTGAGGAAATCAGTGAGCTTGAAGACTAATATCAGCAAAAATGGGCTCCACTTCCCTCAGTGATAGTTTATCTAGCAACTATTCACAGACTTCAGTCTCATCTTATAGGGGACACTGGGATGGTGGCATGCTGTTTTAGTCAGCTTTTTTGCCACTATCACCAAAAGACCTGACAATAACAATTACTAGGGGAAGAGTTTATTTGGCGGCTTGTGGATTTCAGAGATCTCAGTCCATAGATGAATGATTCCATTGCTCTGGGCTGGTGGAGAGGAGGCAGAACATCATGGCAGAAGTGTGTAGCAGAAGAAATCTGGGGACATGGCACCAGGAAGTGCAGAGAAAAATTTCTCTCACCTCTGACAAAATATATATCCCAAACACATGCCCCCAACAACCCACATCCTCCAGCCACACCCTACCTGCCTACAGTTACTACCCAATTAATCCTTACCTGTGGATTAGGTTAAATCTCTCTTAATCTAATCACTTCACCTCTAAACTTTCTTGTATTGTCTCATACATAAGCTTTTGAGGAACAAAACCATAACACGTGACTAAGCTGTATAAGGTAAGGTTAAAAAAAAAAAGGGAGGTGAAGTCATAGTGGCCAATTTAGAAATCTTGGTGGTATCTCACTGTTCCTCCCTGCTGTGGCATTTGATTGAAGATAACAGCCTCATAGCCCATCCATAAAGCTGAGTTGACCCTAAATGGCTAGTCACCATGTTTGCCTAAGATCCTGTACCAAGATCTAAGTGAACTCTCACAGGAAAGGAATACCCACCTCTACCCATTTCAGAGAAGCACAGAAGTTTTGTTTGAGCTGAGAAGTCATAGAGTGATTCTACTTGGCCAAAAATCTGCTGAAACAACCCTGACCAAGGACAGAGACTATCACTACTGTGCATTATGTAGAAGCATAGGGCCTAGACCTTCTTGACCTGGGAAGACAAGCAACAACTTCACTCATCCAGAACCCACTGCATGGATACATCCTGATACAGAGGCAATCCTCATTCATTCATTCTAAAGGAGTATAGCTTCAGTTCTCACCTATCCTGAGCAACAAGTCCACATAACCTCAGAGTGCACCCTGAAGTCCTGCCCAACTGTGGAGCCCAGATAGAATTGCCTTTCCATCCTGAGACCATCCTGACAAAAAGCCATTGCAGAGCCCAGCCAGTCATATCACTCGACAATGAAGCTCAAAAGCCCCTTCTTTAAATGCACAGACATAAATCCAAGGAAATAAGGATTATGAAAAATGTGGAAATAATTTCAGCTCCAAAGTAACCTATTGATACTCCAAAAATGAATCCCAAAAAGGAGATCTATGAATGCCCCAAAAAGAAATTCAGAATAATCTTCTTAAAGATCAATGAACTACAAGAACATATGGATAGAAGATTCAATGAAGTTTGAAAAATAATGCACAAAGTGAGAAGTTTGATAAAGAAATGGAGACAACAAAGAAAGAAAAGGATAGAAATCCTAGAGATAAAGAATACTATAACCAAACTAAAAACTTCAATAGAAAGCTTAGCTTCAATAGCAAACTCGTCAAGCAGAAGAATCAATGAAGCTGAAAAACAGAACATCTGAAATTACCAAGACAGGTGAGCAAAAAGACTGCAGAATAAAAAGGAATGAAGAAAGTATATAGAAATAATGGAATACCATAAAGACAACAAATCTTCAAAAATAGAAGCTGCAAAAGGAAGAAAAAGGGAAAAGGTCAGAAAGATTATTAAAAGAAATAATACTTGAAAACTATCCTAATCTGAAGACAGATACCAAAATTTCAGTACAGGAAGCATTAAATTTAACACAAATAGGAGTTTACCAAGACATGTAATAATCAAACTATCAAAAATCAATAAAAAAGAACAAATCCTGAGAGCTGCAAGAGATAAGAAACACATCACATGGGAATAAGTAGCAATACAAACATTAGATTTCTCAGCAGAAACCCTGCAGGTAGAAGAAAGTGGAGGAAGAAGAAAAACTAATGGCCAAATCAAAAATATTTTGCCCAACAAAGTTGTCTTTCAGAAAATTAGGAGAAATAAATATTCCCACATGAAAGATAAAGTTCACCATCACTCTACCTGCCCTACAGGAATTTCTACAGCAAAGTTCTTTAAGCTAAAACAAAAGCCTGCTAAGTTAACAACATGAAACACATGAAAGTTCAATGGTATAATATGGTCATATTCAAAATACTCTAGGATTGCAATGATGGGAGTAAAACTCTTATCTCAATATAGTAGTTAAAAAACAAAGCTACCAAGTACAACTGTAATTCAAATTAATTACCATTGGAAATGCATTACAAAATGATGTAATTTTCGACATCATATATATAAAATATAGAGGAAAGAGTGAAAATATAGCTATTGTATGCAATCAAAGTTAAGTCATTATTAGTTGAAATAAGTTGTAACCAGAGATCAAAAATCTTTAGTAGAAACATGAAACAAAAATAGAAAGGATTTAAAGAATACCACAAAAAAGATTCACCAAACTACAAAGGACGATAGCAAGACAGGATGAAACAGAGCATCTATAAAACAATCCTCAAACACTTAACAAAATGGCAATAGTAATAATTCCTTGCCTTTCAACATTGAGCTTGAATGTAAACTAATTAAATTCCCCAGTAAAAAGACACAGGTTAACTGAATTTATTTTTTAAAAAATAAGACCCAACTCTATACTTCCTACAAGAGTTTCACTTCACAATCTTTTGTTTTAAACTCTAATTTAATTCTTTTTTAAAGTTCTATTGGTTCATAATAGTTATACATAACACTTGGATTCTTTTGAGGGGTACTGGAGATTGAACTCAGGGACACTTAACCACTGAGCCACATCCCTAGCCCTTTTTATTATATATTTTATTTAGAGACAGGGTCTCACTGAGTTGCTTAGTGCCTTGCCATTGCTGAGGCTGGCTATGAACCTGTGATCCTCCTGCCTCAGCCTCCCAAGCCACTGTGATTACAGTAGGATTTATTTTGACATTGCATGAAATATAATTTGTTCCAATTAAGTCTGTAGTACTTACTCTTACCCTCCCCCTAATCTTCTCTAACCCCCAATCCCGTTCCCTTTCCTCTCATCTACTAATCTATTTATTTACATTTTTTCCAAAGTACTGTCTTGTAAATATACATAATGGTGAGATTCAGAGTAGTGCATTCATATATGTACATGGGAAAGTTAAGTCAGATTCATTCCACTGCTTTTCACTTCACTTGTAACAGCACACATAGACTGAAAGTGAAGGAATGGCATAAAATACTGCATGCAAATGGAGACCATAAAAAATAAACTGAAGTTAAAAGCTTTAAAAGAGAGAAAATAAGAGACAAAGAAGGACATCAAATAATGATAAATACATTTTTCAAGAGAATAAAACAATTGTAAATTTTATGTAATTTTTTACATAATATTTACAATTTTTTTACATAATATTTACAAACAATTTTTTACATATTTACAAACAATTTTTTACATAATATTTACAAACAATTGTAAATATTTATGTAAATATTTATGTATTTATGTACTCAACATGAAAGCCCCTAAATGAATAAAGCAAATATTAAAGAATCTGGAATGAGATTGCAATACAATTTAAAAATTAACAGATCATCAGCCTCAACAACAGCAAGGTGCTAAGCAACTCAATGAGACCTTGTCTCTAAATAAAAGACAAAATAGGGCTGGGGATATGGCTCAGTGGTCGAGTACCCCCTAAATTCAATCCCCAGTACTAAAAAATAATAATAATAGTAACAGATCATGCAGACCGAAATCTAATAAGGAAACATTGGTCTTGAACAACAAAATCCAAAACAACATAAATAAATCAAAAATCTGAAAACTTTCTGTCCCCAAGCATTTAGGGTAAGGTATATTCTACGTATAAAGCTATTATAGAAAATTCTATGAAGTTTCCTCAAAAATTAAACATGGAATTACTGTGTAATCCAGCAATCCTTGTGCTCCCTATTTATTATAACACTATTCACAATAGCCACATTATGGAATTAACCTGTGTCAATAGATGGATGGGTAAATAAAATATAGTGTGTATTTACAATGATGATATGGAAAGAAATGAAGATCATCATGTTACATGAAATAAGCCAGGCACAGCAAGTACCAAATGATCTCTCTCATATATAAAATCTAAAAGAGTTAATTAATATCATACAAGTTGATAGTACAATAGTGGTTACCAGAGGCTGGGATAGCAGAGAAGAGGGACAGATAGAGAAAGATTAGTCAATGTATAGTTAGGAGAAATTAGTTCTGATCTTCTATGGCACAGTAGGTAGACTATAGATAATGATAATATATGATATATTTCAAAAATACTACATTTAATAAATTGAAAATAAGTTGAAGTTTTATGGAATAAAATACTTGGATATTAAATAACAGGCTTCTTAGTAATCCATAATTCAGAGTAAATTAAAAATAATATATTTGAGCTGAACAAAAGTGAACATACAGTGTATTAGAGTTTTTGATAATGCAGCTGAAGAAGAACACTGAGCAAATTTATAGCTTTAAACACATTGGAAAGCAAGGCTTAAAAACAGTGACATAAACTTTCACCTCAAGAAGATAAGAAAAAAACAGAGATAAAAAAATAAAACATGATCTGCAGAGATTAGTAAACTAGTTAAACAAGTGAATTCTTAGGACGGATCAGAAAAAGAACAAGTATCACTCTTATCAGGAATCAAAGAGGTGATGTAACTATAGATTTTATGTCAAAAATTAAACCATTAAATGAAACAGATAAACTCCTTTAAAAACATATTCTCTGAAAAAATTATCACAAAAATTAGTAGAAAAATTTGAATAGTCTCCTGTTAAAGAGATTGAATCTATAATTATATATCTTCCCCCCATCAAAAAATTTCCAGTCCCATAAAACTTCAATGGTAAATTTTGCCAAATATTTAATTGAAGAATTAAACAGTTTTACACAAATTCTTACAGAAAATGGAAAATAAAACCTTTCCTTAATTCATTTTACCAATCCTCATAGCAGATACTGTCAAGAGATTAATCTTTGACCTTGAGACCCGAGCTCAAGTTTTGTGGGTCCTTCATACGCTGCCCTCTCATATCAGGTAGCCATAGGTCAAGGAAAAGACGAGGAGTGCAGGGAGAGTCCTCAGAAGGGAAAGAACCCATGAAAGGATCACAGCCTTCCTTGGAAGTCTGGGTTGGGCATGTTGGGAAGGTGATGAAGGCAAATACCTGGATTTTCTAAGCATGCAAGCAGCCAGCCAGGGCTAGTGAGAAGGATCAGGAGGAGGAACCTGGTCCAGCATCCAGAGATGGTCTAAGCAAACGCAGTGGGTACACTGAGGGACCCAGGCAGGTAGGGAGTGGCAGGAAAGCTACAGAGAAGATAATAGGAAAAGCTCAGGGAGAACCCAGATGCCTGAGTCGGTGCACTGTCTTCTGTTCAGAACCCTGAAGAAGCAGACCCATAGCCCAGTAGGCTGAATTCTGAAGTGGAGGAAGAGGAAAAGAAAAACAGACATGCTGGCATGAGAGCTGGTCCACACTCTGTTTATTTCCTTCAGCTGCAACCAAAGGAGGAACGGTAGTTTTCTTTTCTCAGTGAGACCCTTGATATCGTTCATTCCCATCTGAAGGGATTACTGGTCACTGTGGAAGAGAAGAAAAACACTCATGCTCAAATTCCATTCCACTGTAAAGTGCACAAAAAGGGTACTACCACATGAAAAATTCATGTGTCAGGAAAAAGAATTCTTGAAAGAATGATCACAATTTTCGTTAGATTTTTTGGCCATGAGTAATTTATTTACTTTATGACTTTTTATGATTTCTGGAGAATTAAAGCATAACTTGCAAATAAGAAAAGTTAACATTCTTCACTTTTAATGAAATCTTTATCAATATAGCAGTTAATATATTTACCACTTTTAGAAATTTAAGTGTAAATTAATTTTACTTTTTCCCATATCTTGGAGCCAATCATTTTTGTCTCATGTTATAAACAGTTTGTAAGCCTCTAAAAACTCATAGACCAAAGTACTATGCCAACAATACCTACATGGTAAAAGGGCCCTGATTATGGGTGTATTTTATAAACCATTTCATAGATCTTACATCTTATTAGCTTCAGCTCTTTAATTCCAGTCTAACAACAAGAATGATTGCCCAATAAACTTAGGATAATACAATTAAACCGAATACAAACAGACTAAACAATTTACATATACATTAATAACAAGATTAGTAAATATTTCATCAATTCATCTGTCAAATCAATAATTAGGAATTAGTTGTGGATTGTGAATTTCATTTTAGTTTAAAATATTATTTATTTAAAAAATGTCTCCTAACATACTTACTCAGCAAAATAAATATGACCATTACTTTCAACTAATTTCAGACTAAAGAGAGGGTAATGCTTCTAGGAAACAAAAGTCTGGAAGAATTGCAGTGTTTAAACGCTCTATCATAAGACCCTTGGTGACAAGGATAGAGACTGAAGACAACAAAAAAATGTCTTCTTTGTCTTACTTAGTTTGGAGGAAGTAACTAATGTGCATACATACAAATGTGGCTATGTTAGGAGACATCAGAGAAGAACAAGATAATAAAGGATACAGAAATACAGCGGTTTTCCTAATGGATGGGGTGATTTCCATAAGGAAGGACAGAAACTATATAAGTTTTAAGTGTAGTCTAAAGAACTTAACCTGCATTTTTAAAGAATGTTCTGGGAGAATAGTGAATTGAAGGTAACTAAAAGAGGTCACTTTAAGGAAAAATACTAGGCAATATAAGAAATGAAAATTCTACAAGGAAGAAAGGAGTATAAACAGACCTACAAATATCTGAAAACTTCCAAAAGATCACAAACCATGACTGTGGAGCATGAAAAACTAAAACTTAAAAAGAATTCCAGAGAAAACTTGGTAACACAATGATGGGATGTTAAGGGTATATAAGGAAAGTAGGTTTCAGTGTGTTTATGTTACAGTCTCTTAAGTTAACTCTTCCTAAATGGAATAATCATTCACTGAGTTGTTTATGTTGAGTTTGTGGGTATAAATACAATTCAAACAAAATGACATTTTCCTTTGTGTACCCCAGCAAAAAGGAAACCAAAATGTTCAGTTTATAAGTTAGTTTTGCAAACTAATTATAAATATCTGTCTCTTAATAGATTTCATTAGTAATTCAACAACATATCACAAGAAGAGGCAATCAATAAAAATTTAGTCAACTGAGGAAAGATCAATAAATTAATAATTGTTTGGGAAATATTAATATTGGGTTTGACAAAGTATTTTATCAATTGTGATCACTCAAAAAATATGGAATAATTAATTTTGAATTATCAACTTTCTCATTCTTAGTTTTCAATATATTTATTTATAAAAAATACTTCCTAAGTTGCTTACCTGCTGGTGTATCCTTGGGTACTATCTTCTGATGTGGACCTAAATACAAATTTAAAAAAATAATGTCCAAAAACACTAAAAATCTTGCCTATTTTGAGAATGAAGAACAGCCCCATTTTATACAGACATTAATTATTTAAACAAAGGACATGCAAATAAGAAGCATTCTTGTTTACCTAAACACCAACTGTAATATATAGTACAAAATTTAAATTCTCCAGTGGAGAATGGTATCAAAGCAGCAGAGACCTTTTTTTCTTGGAATTCTAAGAACAGAACGTAAATTTGGCTCCAAATTCCTAAATCTGGTCTTCAGGTTCTGAGTTAGTTTTTTATTTGTTTGATATAAAAAATTGCCACATTTTGTAAGTTAAAACTTCATTTACTTAATGCAGTATGGCATACTGAACAAGAAAGCCTCCCCCCTTTCTATTACACACCTGCAAAAAAAAAAGAAAAGAAAAGAAAAAGAAAACAACTAAAGAAAATAGCACAAAAATCTAATCCAGAGATTGAGATTCAAAAGGCTTCTCTATGTATCAGTGAAAAATGAAGAAACTCGACTCATAAGAAAAACAGGAGCTAAAGCCGAAGTACCTATACCTTAAGTATGTGGTTTTAATACACCTAGCTTGGAAGGAGTTGAGGATATATATTTTTAATCTGATAAAAAAGCTAGAATAAAGCTGTTTGCTCACACCTGAGTCTGGAATGAAAATAACAAGCTATGACCACTGGACTTGAAAATGAATCAGGCAAAATGTTTCAACAATGTGGATTGAATGGATCAGCTAGAGATGCAAGAACCCCAGACCTGTGCCAGATAATAGGGCAGGGCCTTGATTGCTCCATGCCACCACTCACAAATTTGAACGGCAAGCATAGAAAATATTGTGATATTTATGTCATGGGAGAAGCAATCCTGAAACACCCTCCTCCTCCCAATGTAGGTTTCTACAATTCAAGGCATGCAGAATTCCCACCAGAATAGTCATTGCCCCTGAGGACGAACTTACAAATCTAAATTATTTATAAACCACTGTAAAAATGACCACAGCCACAGTGCAATAAAACAAAAAGTTCACACATCAAGATCAACAGATAATATAAAAAACCTTTTTAAAAGGGGGTTTAATATCTCCAGACATAAAGGCAGGAATAAAGCAAAAATTGATAGCTCTTAAAAGAATGAGTGACTGGGAAACTTCTGTGAAGAAATCAAACACCATCAGATACAGAAGCATAAGAGCATAGTCATGAAGTCCAATTAAGAAACATGGAGGCTAAATTGAGAAGACCCTCCTGAACATAAACATTTCAGATGGAGAAGAGAAAGAATGGGGAAGAGTCAATAACTGAGGTGATAATAACTAAATTTTTCCAGAATTAATTGTCTGGGTCTTGACATATAAAGACTACACTAAATCCAGAGTTGGATTAAAAAAATTATACCAAAGTATATAATAATAATAAAATAAAATGTTTAGGGCAAGAATGAAACTTTAGAAACTACCTAGGAAAAAACACACATTTATAGGGAGGGAGGGAAGGAGGGAATGAATAAGTTAATCAGATTGACAACAGAAAACTAATCAATGATAGTAAGTGGCGTATTACAACAACAGAGTATTTTTTTTAGAGTTTCAAGAAAGTGATTACCAACTAGCAGTCTGTAACCACTATCATTCAAAAATAAATTAAAAAAACAAATCATGTTCAGCCACTTAACACAAAATGTTTATAACACAAAGATACTAGCTGCAACTAGAAGGGTGGTACTTCAAGAAAAAGGACATTGAAGCCAGAAAGAAAAATAAAGGGATTCAAGAATGAATAGTAAGCAAAAGAGTTGACAAATGTGTTTTTAAACTCTTCTAAACATTCATTTAATTAAAAAATGATAATAATAACAGTGACTAATGGAGTGTGGAATTCTATAGGTTAAAAACCTGGAAGAAAATAAGAACCAAATGACAATATGGGAAGGTTAATAATTAGAATTTGTTGTTAAATGGTCTAAGATCCTTCTGTTGTTTAGGGAAAGACTAGATATATTGATGGAATGTAGGCATTTAAAACTTAGTTATACTAAAGTGGTACTCAATGAGATTCATCCTGCCTTTCTGCTGTCTTTGGCTTCAGTATTCTTTCTCAGTAACTTTCTGCCTATAAAAGATTATTCCAAAGACAAATGACCTGAAAATTTGAATAATCATCCTAAGTGTTATCCTGTTCACATTAAGCCAGAAGGGTAAACCAGCAGATTAACATTACAAATTAAACTATTTGAATTGAAACGTATATTTTCCTGTGAGTGATGCAATCATCCCTCATTCAATACAGATGAATAATGATTCGAAGAGAGAATATATTAACAAGATTTCAAGAGCAGCTGGGCGAAGTGGCTCACACCTGTAATCCCAGCGACTTGGGAGTCTGAGGCAGGAGGATCTCAAGTTCAAAGCCAGCCTCAGCAACTTACAAGGCACTAAGGAAATCAGTGAGAACCTGTCTCTAAATAAAATACACAATAGGCCTGGAGATGTGGCTCAGTGGTCACATGCCCCTGAGTTCAAACCCTGGTACCCAAAAAAGATTTCAGAAGGAGTAGTAGTATAAAGAGAGAGACTGGGAAAGGTGCATCACTACAGATATATGGATGTGTGTATGTGCATAGGTGTATGTGCACATGTGTATACAGATCTGTTTATAAAACTTTGTGTCTGTGCTTTTGTCTTATTGATAATTTACTATAAACCGAGTATTCTGCTACATGTTGGTTATGCAGTACTGAGCAAGGTAAATCTGGCCTTTATTGTCTGAGATTACAGAATATAATAAAACATATATCCCCAGGTAAGGAAAAGATAATTAAGACTTGCTGTGTTTGAGCACTATATGATAACTCCCTTGGTCACA
This sequence comes from Geosciurus inauris, assembly GCA_004024805.1. Lineage (NCBI taxonomy): Eukaryota > Metazoa > Chordata > Mammalia > Rodentia > Sciuridae > Geosciurus > Geosciurus inauris. The sequence continues at coordinate 25,556 of PVHX01010982.1, forward strand.
AAAGCAAAAGAAGACATCAACTTAATTCAGAGTTCCATAGGAAAAGATCATAATAACAAGAAATTGAAAATAAGAAAAGCAGGCATTCTTGTTGAAGAGAAAAACTTCATCAGGAATAAAGAGAATCATAGAGTCTTCCTGTGTGTCCTAGAAAGTTGATCCTGTGGACTTGGGTATGCTTTGGAATAGTAGTAGACTAGGAGGAACTAGAAAGAAAAACAACATACTTATCTTAAGAGATACTTCTTAATTTACTTACTTGCTAGTATCCATTTGGCTGCTGCTTTCTGTTCTGGATCTAAATGAGAGAGAAAACAATGTTTCCAAATTAATACCTTAAAAAACACCTCCATAATGAATGAATGTCAGACCATTTTGTAACCTGCATTAACTGTGCATTAACCTGAATTACACCACTAAACACCATTAATGAATAATTTTAAAAATAATTTTAAAGGCTTATTAAATTAGGATATGCAAATAACTAAAATTATTATTCACCCATATATCATGTCCATAAAGAATATAAATTCACTCCAGGCCTAAGTGAGTCCCAGGACTGCCCCCAGTTTCCAGCCAGAGACCCTGCCCACCCGCAGGATCACAGGCCAAGGCCTAGGACCACCTTCAGGAACCTCTGTGGAAGCGCAGCCAAGGTCAGGCCCAAGACTGCTACCCACCAATCCAACGACCCACAGGGGAACACAGATCCAGGCGAAGGATTGCCTCCTGAGACCCTGGTGGCTGAGGCCTGGAACCATCCCAAGTTCAGCACCAGAGCCCCTGCTGATACTTGGGAGCCCAGGCCCATGACTAGACCCACCACCTGGAATCCCTGAGGGAGTCCAGACCAAAATAAGGCCTAGAACTGCCCTCACAGGTCTGTGTGAGAGCTCAGGCCCAGGAATGCCCCTGCATACAGTGGGGATCCACGAGTTGCTTCCTTCCTCTATCCATCTTGTACACTGCAGCCATCCCCACAGTTCTTCCCATGTATTAGCCTCTACCTAACAGACAGGGCCTGGAGGCAGCAGCCCACCAAAGCGCTGCATCTCCAATCTATCAGCCCAAAGCCATTGTAAGTCCCACCCTTTTAGCCCCATTCCTAAAAGTGTTTGCGTCCATCCTGGGCCACGCCCACTGCATCATGAGTTACCTCCACTACCGCCGCCACCATCTTTAGGGGCAGTAGTGTCCATCTGGGGACACCTGCTGGGGTCTAGAAGTGAACTCCAAGGTGAGATACAGGTAATCTGTAGGGTCACTACAAGATTATAGGATAGAAACTGCAATACATCAGATCGGCATTGCAAAAAAGGAAGAGACATAATCAATGCAAGAAAACAGGGGAAGAAAGTGCCCCAAATAAACCAAGATACTACAATAATAGAACCACCCACTGACAGCACAGTTGATGAAATGTCAGAGAAAGAATTCAGAATGTACATAATCAAAATGATCTGCGAATTAAAGAATGACTTAAGCAAGCAAACACAGGCAAAAATTGACCACTCCCACAAAGAAATAAGAGAGCAAATAAAGACAACCATTGATCACTCCAACAAAAAGACAGGAGAGCAAATAAAGGCAACTATCGATCATACCAACGAAGAGACAAGGGAGCAAATACAGGTAGCAAAAGATTATGTTAAGAAAGAGCTAGAGGTTGTGAAAAAAAAAACAATCAGAAATTCTTGAAAAGAAGCAAACAATAAAACAAATTTTAAAAAACTCAATAGAAAGCATCACCAGCAGACTGGATCACCTGGAAGAAAGAAACTCGGATAATGAAGACAAAATATAAAATCTCAAAAATAAAGTTGACTACACAGTGAAGATGGTAAGAAACTATGAACAGAACATACAAGAATTATGAGATACCATCAAAAAAACAAATGTAAGATTTATCAGGGTAGAAAAAGGCACAGAATTTCAAACCAAAGGAATGCACAATCTCTTCAATGAAATAATATCAGAAAATTTCCCAAACATGAAAAATGAATGGGAAAACCAAATACAAGAGGCTTACAGGACAACAAATGTACAAAATTACAACATTTCTACTCCAAGGCACATTATAATGAAAATGCCCAGCATACTGAATAAGGATAGAATTTTAAAGGCCTCAAGAGAAAGGAATCAGATTAAAAATAGAATTTTAAAGGCCTCAGGAGAGAGGAATCAAATTACATATAGGGGGAGACCAATTTGGATCTCAGCAGATTTTTCAACCCAAACCCTGAAAGCCAGGAGGTTATGGAACAACATATACCAAGCTCTGACAGAAAATAGATGCCAACCAAGAATCTTCTACCCAGCAATACTGAGCTTCTGATTTCATGATGATATAAAAATGCTCCATGATAAAAAAAAAAAAGGTTAAAAGAATTTACAGCAAGAAAGCCTGCACTACACAGTATTCTCACAAAATACTCCATGAGGAGGAAATGATAACCAACAATGAGAATATACAAAGAGAGGAACTACACTAAAGGAAAGGCCAATCAAAGGAGAAACCAAGTAAAGGTACAAACCAAAAGTAAATCAAAATGATGGAGATTACAAATCATATTTCAGTAATAACCCTCAACATGAATGGCCTAAACTCAATTAAAAGACATAGACTGAGAGACTGGATAAAAAGAAAACACCCAACAATATGCTGCCTTCAAGAGACTCATCTCACAAGAAAAGACATCCATAGACTGAAAGTGAAAGGGTGGGAAAAAAACGTATCACTCACATGAATAATGTAAACAAGCAGGAGTTTCCATCCTCATATCAGATAAAGTGGACTTCAAACCAAAGTTAGTGAAAAGGCATAAAGAAGAACATTCCGTACTTCTTAAGGGAATCATGCATCAATAAGACATAGCAATCATAAATATCTATGTCCCAAACATGACATATATCAAACAAACCCTTCACAACTACAAGAATCAAATAGACCACAACACAATAATACTTAGTGACTTTAACACAGCTCTCTCATCACTGGAGATAGATCTTCCAAAAAAAAGCTAAACAAAGAAACCATAGAACTCAATAAAACAATCAATAATTTAGACTTAACAGATATATATATATATGTATATATATATATATATATAGTATTCCATCCATCAATGAGCTAATATGCTTTTTTCTCAGCAGCTCATGGATCCTTCTCCAAAAAGATCATATGTTATGTCAAAAAGCAAGACTTAGCAAATACAAAAAAATAGAGATACTACCCTGCATCCTATCTGACCATAATGAAAAAAAACCAGAAATCAATGCCAGATTTAAAAATAGAATTACTCCAACACCTGGAAACTAAATAATACACTATTAAATGATGCATGAACAACAGAAGACATCAGGGAAGAGATTAAAAAAATTCTTAGAGATAAATGACACCTTCAATACAACATATCAAAATCTCTGGGACACCACGAAGGCAGTGCTAAGAGAAAAAGTTCATTGCATTAAGCTCATTCATTAAAAGAAGAAAAAGTCAACAAATAAATGACTTGACACTAGATCTCAAAGCCTTAGGAAAAAAGGAACAAACTAACACCAAAAGAAGTAAAAGACAGGAAATAATTAAAATCAGGGCTAAAATCAACGAAATTGAAATGAAAGAAACAATTCAAAAATTGATGAAACAAAAAGCTGGTTCTTTGAAAAAATAAACAAAATTGACAAACCCTTAGCCACCCTAACAAGAAGGAGAAAGAAAACCCAAATTACTAAAACTTGTGATGAAAAAGGAAATATCACAATAGACACTACCAAAATACAGAAGATAATTTATGGGTGATTTTAGAAACTATTTTGAAAATTTATACTCCAGTAAAATAGAAAACCCTGAAGACACTGACAAATTTCTAGGGGAATATGACCTATCCAAACTGAACCAGGAGGTCATACACAACTTAAACAGATGAGTTTCAAGCAAGGAAATAGAAGATGCCATCCAAAGCCTAACCACCAAGAAAAGCCCAGGACCAGATGGATTCTAAGCCGAATTCTACAAAACCTACAAAGAATACTCCTGAAACTATTTCACAAAATAGAAAAGGAGGAAACCCTTCCAAACTCATTCAAAGAGGCTAGTATCACCCTGATACCAAAACCAGACAGACACATCAAATAAGAAAAATTTCAGACCAATATCCCTGATGCAAAAATTCTGAATAAAATTTTGGTAAATTGCATACAAAAACGTATTTAAAAAATAGCACACCATGACCAAGTGGGGCTCATTCCAGGGATGTAAGGTCGGTTCAACATACAGAAATCAATTAACATAATCCATCACATCAACAGACTTAAAAACAATAATCATATGAGCTTAGCAATTGATGCAGAGAAAGCATTTGACAAAATACAGCACCCTTTTATGTTCAAAACACTAGAAAAACTAGGGATAGTAGGAACATACCTCAACTTTGTAAAAGCTATCTATGCTAAACCCAAGGCCAACATTATCCTAAATGGAGAAAAACTGGAAACATTCCCTCTAAAAATGAGAACAAGACAGAGATGCCCTCTTTCACCACTGCTATTCAACATAGTCCTTGAAACACTAGCCAGAGCAATTAGACAGATGAAAGAATTAAAGGGATACGAATAGGAAAAGAAGAACTCAAACTATCATTATTTGCAGATGATATCATTTTATACTTAGAGGATCCAAAAAATTCCACCAGACAACTTCTAGAATTAATAAATGAATTCAGCAAAGTAGCAGGATATAAAATCAACACCCATAAATCAAATGCATTTCTATACATCAGCAATGAGTCCTCTGAAAGAGAAATCAGGAAAACTACTCCATTCACAATAGCCTCAAAAAAACTAAAATACTTGGAAATCAATTTAAAAAAAGAGGTGAAAGTCCTCTACAATAAAAACTACAGGACACTAAAGAAAGAAATTGTACAAGACCTTAGAAGATGGAGAGATCTCCCATGGTCTTGGATAGGCAGAATCACTATTATTAAAATGTCCGTACTACCCAAAGTGCTATACAGATTCAATGCAATCCCAATTAAAACCCCAATGTCATTTCTTTTAGAAATAGAAAAGGCAATTATGAAATTCATTTGGAAGAATAAGAGATCCAGAATAGCCAAAGCAATCCTTAGCAAGAAGAGTGAAGCAGGAGGCATTACAATACCTGACCTCAGATCATACTACAAAGCTATAGTAACAAAAACAGCATGGTATTAGCACCAAAATAGACATGTAGACCAATGGTACAGAATAGAAGACACAGAGACAAACCCACTTAAATACAGTCATCTTATGCTAGACAAAGGAGCCAAACACGTACACTGGAGAAAAGATAGCCTCTTCAACAAATGGTGCTGGGAAAACTGGAAATCCATACACAGCAAAATGAAACGAAACTCCTATCTCTCACCATGCACAAAACTCAACTCAAAGTGGATCAAGGACCTAGGAATTAGACCAGAGACCCTACACCTAATAGAAGAAAAAGTAGGCCCAAATCTTCATCATATTGGCTTAGGACCGTACTTCCTTAACAAGACTCCTATAGCACAATAAGTAAAATCTAGAACCAATAATAGGATGAATTCAAACTAAAAAGCTTCTTCTCAGCAAAAGAAACAATTAATGAAGTGAACAGAGAGCGTACATTCTGAAAACAAATTTTGGCCTCACGCACATCAGATGGAGCACTGATCTCCAGGATATATAAAGAATTCAAAAAACTTAACACCACAAAAACAAACAACCCAATCAATAAATGGGCTAAGGAGCTGAACAGACACTTCTCAGAAGAAGATATACAATTGATCAACAGACATATGAAAAAATGTTCAACATCTCTAGCAATTAGAGAAATGCAAATCAAAACTACTCTAAGATTTCATCTCACACCAGTCAGAATGGCAATTATCAATAATACAAACAACAGTGTTGGCGAGGATGTAGGGGAAAAGGCACACTCATACATTGCTGGTGGGACTGCACATTGGTACAACCAATCTGGAAAGCATTATGGAGATTCCTTAGAAAACTTGGAATGGAACTACCATTTGACCCAGCTATCCCACTCCTGGGTCTATACCCAGAAGACTTAAAAACAGCATACTACAGTGATGCAGTCACTTCAATGCTTATAGCAGCTCAATTCACAATAGCTAAACTGTGGAACCAACCTAGATACCCTTCAATAGATAAATGGATAAAGAAACTGTAGTATATATACACAATGGAATATTACTCAGCAATAAAAGGGAATAAAATTAGGACATTTGCAGGTAAATGTATAAAGTTGGAGAATATCATGCTAAGCAAAGTAAGCCAAACCCAAACAACCAAATGCAAAATGTTCTCTATGATAAGTGTACGCTGATCCATAATTGGGGAAAGGACACAGGAAGAATGGTGGAAATTTGGTCAAAGGATAGGAAGGGGCAAGAGGACATAGGGACAGTAAAGATGGTGGAATGAGATAGACATCATAGCCCTAGTTTCATGTATGACTGCACATATGATGTGATTCTACATCACATACAACCAGAGAAATGAAAATTTGTGCTCCATCTGTGTACAATGAATCAACATGCATTCTGCTATTATGTATATCTAAGTAGAATAAATAAATTTTAAAAACAAGCATTAAAAAAAGAATATGTTAAAATCCCCAACTAGGGAGAAGAGCAAGAAGCACAGTATTTGTTTTTCTCCTGTCACTTCTAACACAGAACATATGCTTTATTTTGAATATTTGGTTATAGCCTTCAGGTTCTAATCTAATACTTCATCCATTGATAAATAAAGTACTATAAATTATTATTTAAAGCACATATTTATTTATTGACAATCAAGCAGACAGGACTGACAAATTCCCCTCCTATACTACAAATAGAGAAATGGTAAAAATAAATAATATTTTTAAAACCCCACAAAGTACTAAATAAAATTTTAGGAAGAAAAGTACATACCTAATAATAGTGGTTTTTTTTTCTTTTTTTAAAGAGGATATTGAAAGTATAAATAGGCACTAAAGCTGAATGACTTCAGAGTGAAGGATATAGAAAATGACAACCCCATGACAGGAAAATGACAACCCCCCAAAACTGTCTGACCTGGAGGAAGAGGGAAGAGGAAGGCAATCATTGTAATCAGTAATCCTCTCCCAGTAAATACTTTCCCAGAAACAATGGGCCCTGAGGGGAAAAGAGTAAACTTTCATCTCTTCCTAGGTTCATGCCCAGCATCTCCTCTAAAAGCAAACATTCACTCCTTCCCTATCACAATGGGTCTTGAAGGGAGGAGGTGGATACTGAAACACTGGGCCCTGGACTTTTACCTTTTCCCATTGCTGATGAATCCTGGAAGGTGAAAAGCAATAGTGACACTCCAGGTGACAATGGGTCCCAGAGAAAGAGGATAAGCAGTGAATACCAAGTTCTCAGCTTTTCCCAGTGGCAATGAGTTTCGGGCTTTTTACAACTTCTTTCCTGTCTGTCCAAACCAACACATCCTGCTTCAGTCTCCAATAGTTAAACCACCCTCCTTGTAAACTATAAAACTCAGAGCCTCTCTATAACCAGTGGCCATTTTCCTACCAGGAAATGAGCCTCTCCAGTGCCTGATCAATTGAATCTGCTGCAGAATAAAGGAAAGCTTGCTGATCCATTTGGGGTCTGCTTCCCTCCTATTTATATGTGCATTCATAATGGTGTTGAAACTGTATTGGTTATTTTTGCTTATACAGAGTATGTAAACTATTTATGTGAACCATGTCAACTTATCAGAAGTCAAGGCTGCCTGGAAAGCTGGAGCTAACCTCCCTCTCTAACCCTGGGAGCCATGGAAGTTCACGCCATTCATGAAATGGGGATAGTAAAAGCTGTTATCACTAAAAATTGAGATGCATCAGGGAAATTGCTTTGGACATCTGGATGAAGAAGGAACATTCAGGGCCTTTGCCTTGTTTAGATACCAGACACTAATTAATGCTTCCCATTTGGGATTTCCATATAGATTTTAAAAGAAACCAAAATCCATTAAATAAAAAATAACAGATAAAATTTAAAAACCTGATTATTAAATTACTTAGGGAACTCTCCCAACTCCCACTCAAAAAAAAAAAAAAAACAGTTAAAAAGAAAATGGAATTCAGACACAGGAGATTTAGAACAGAGAAGAGTTAGCATTTTTCAAACTTGAAAAAATTCATGGGTCTTCACATTGAAAGAGAATACTAAGCCCAATCCATGGGCTATCATAGAACAATGAAAAATGAATTTATGGTTAATAAATATTAATAGGCATATGAAATGCTATTTGTCAACAATTTTTAAAAAAGAATAAAAGAGTTAAGTTGATATAATTAGTCATAGAGATTTATACCTCAAGATTCATGAGCTCTCTCATATTCTATTGAATTTTAGGCATTTGTTTATTTACCTAAGGATTATACTAATATAATATACATTGGGTAACTTCTGGACACTATATATTATTTTTATTTAGTCATTGCACATATCATATCTCCTTATTTTTTCAGAGTAGACTTTTTTAATGAATATTTGTTAAATAAAGGATTAATTTATTAGAAACTAAATTACTATGTATTAATTGTCCAGCTTTCAGTGACTTACTTTACCAATGCAGTTCAAAAATATTTAGGAATTTCAAATTATCAATTCATTTTTGGTTTTCAACATGTATCTTTTAACTCTCTTACCTACTGACGTATGTATGAGTGCTTCCTCCTGATTTCAGTCTAAAAAAGAATTTTGGAAATAATGTTTTAATTAGTACTAAGAAATCTCACCAACTTTTTGAATAAAAGTCAGACTATTTTATAATCAGTATTATATCTTTTATAAGACTATTTACCAATAAATAAAATGATGTCCAAAGATCAATGAAAAAGAGATACAAACAACATTTTTATTCGTGGCTATCTTTCATCCACAGAGTGCACATTTCAAGTCTTACAGTGAGGAAAGCACCAAGAAACCAAAGGTTTGCTTTTTCCTCATATTTTGTTTTGTTTTGTTTTCAGCAGAGCATGAAATCTAACCCAGGGTGTGGAGGATGCTAACTAAGCACACCCCAGGCCCTTTTCCTTATCATCTCTAAATACAGACTATACATTTGATCCTGAATGTCTGATTCTGACCTTAATAACCCAACTTTTAACTTTTTATTCATTTTTAAAGAATTGATAACATTTTATAAATTAAAACCTATACTGACTTCTGGACAATCTGGTAGAGTGGGCTGGCAAAGCCACTTCCCCTTTCCATTCCTCACATGCAGAAGTGCTGAGGAAGCACACACACACATATACACAAATTTAATACATAATTGAGGTAAACAAGAGAGAAAGACTTCTGCTGGTGCCAATAAAAATGATAAAACAGAGCTCACAGGCAAAGAGTAACTAAGGTTGAGCGACTGCAGAAATATCTAACCCAGTTATAAATATTAAGACTAGAGATTTGATAACCCTGTTGAGAAGTTGAGGTCCCAGGCCTTTGTAATGTGGAGAAGCTGTTATTTAAACACTTTAGTTTCTCCTGACAGCCAGGAAGGCCATGTAACCTATAAAATAGAAATAATAAAAATTCTGACCAGTGACCTTGGGAATGCAGCAGGAACATGTGCATAAATGGGAAAATGTATCAATAAGAAAATGGGAATCTCTTTTTCTATTTTTTTTCAAATATTCCTTTTCATTGGCTCTTTTTTAGTTATATATGATCGCAGAATCCATTTTGACATAATTATATAAGCATAGAATATATCTTATTCTAGTTATAGTACCATTCTTATGGATATACATGGTGGTGGGATTCACTGTGTTGCTTTCATATATGAACATGGGAAAACTATGTCAGATTCATTCCACTGTCTTTCCTTTGTTTATCTCCCCTCCCTTCCCTCTATTTTCCATTGCCTAATCGATTGTACTGTACTTTCCTTCCTCCCCTCACCACCCCCTTATTGTGGGTTAGCTTCCGAACTAGGGTCAGGCAATTATTTCTGAGCTAACATGAAAATCATGATCTTTAAAACAAGAAAGTGATGCACTATATTTTATCATCAAAGTTTAAAACATTTTCTGTTTGACATCTTGTTAAAAATATTAAAGACACATTTATATAAAATTCTATAAAGTAAAAAGTAAACTACGATGACATAAAACACAGTGGTAACAGTCTGAGGATAAACTGAGAGAGTTAAGGTGGGAGGGATTACAAAAGGGCATAGAAGGAAACAATTGAGAGTGACAGATATCTTCATAAACTTGATTGTGTCGATGGTTTAATAATGGGTGTTACTTTTCAAACTCTCAAAATATCTCAAAATTATAGACTGAAAATATGTTCAATTTATTATATTTTGATTACAACTCAATAAAACCATATATTTAAAACAGCAAATCATGATACCCATTAAAATGTAGATATGTCATATGCTAAGGAAAGGAAGCCAACTTCAAAATGCTGTATTATATATGAGTCCATTATAAAAAGCTCAGAAATAGAAAAAACAATCAGCACAGAAAAAAAGACCCACAGTCCCAGAGCCAGAGGGGAGTGAGAAAGAATTGTTTGAATGATAAAATGGTTCTATATTTTATTGTGCTAGATAGATAGATAGATAGATAGATAGATAGATAGATAGATCACCAGCACTACTCCTTCCTCAGCCTCTTTAGTCCCTGAGATTACAGGTGTGCTCCACCATGCCCATCACAAGAATATTTTTCAACTTATATTATATGTCCAGCATTACGCCGAGGCCAAAGTTAAACAAGGACATGACAATGAAAGAAAATGACAGATCAGTACTATTGATGGCTACAGATGCAAAAATACTCAAAAAATATACTAGTAGAAAATTCAATAGAATATTAAAAGCATCATACATGATGACCAAGTGAGATTCATCCCTGAGATGCAAGGATGGTTCAAAATGCACAGCAAATCAATATGATACATCACCTTAACAAATGAAGGATCATCTTAATAGATACAGGGAAAGCACTTGACAAAATTTAACTTCCCTTCATGATGAAATCATTCGAAGTTAGAGATATTTCTTGACATCATAATGGCCACATATTAGAAGCCCACAGTTACATCATACTTACTGCAAAGTTTTCAGCTTTTTTTCTATGATCAAGAACCAAACAAGAATGATTATTCTTTCCACTGCTATTCAAAATAGTACTAGAAAGACTACCCAAAACAATTAGAAAAAAAAGAGCATTCAAATTGCAACAAAAGAAGGAAAATCATCTGTTTGCAAATGACATGATCTTATGTATAAACATTCCTAGAACTCCACCCTAAAATTGTTAGAAATAATAAACAAATTAAAGTTGGATACAAAATCAACATACAAAATTCTCTAAAAAGGAAATTTAAGAAAACAATACCATTTACAACATCAATAAAAATAAAATACCTTAAATTGAAAAATTATAAACAATTGATGAAGGAAATTGAAAACAAATAAATTGGAAGGTAGTCTGTATTCATGGATTAGAAGAATCAACATTGTTAAAATAACCACACTACCAAAAGCTATCTGAATATTCTGTGCAATCCCTATCAAAATCCCAGTAACGTTTTCAAAGAATTAGAAACAACAATCCTAAAACTCATAAGGAACCACACAAAACACTCTAAACTAAACTAAACACTCTAAACTAAAGCAGTCTGAAGTTAAAAGAACTGAAGTTGCAGTAGAGTGTATTATAAAAATGTGTACAGATCCAAGGAACAGAATAGAGAGTACAGAAATAAACCAATAGATGCACAGCAACTAATCTTAGACAAGGGAGCCAAGATACATGGTGGGGAATATGACAGTTCCCTTCAATAAGTAGTGTTGGAAACCTGGGTAACCACAGACAAAAGAATAAAATCTGACCCTTTTCTCATATCATACATAAAAATCGATTCAAAATGGGTTGAAGATTTAACTATCAGATCTAAAACCATAAGACTCCCAGAAGAAAACAGAGGAAAAACCCTTTGACATTTCACGTTACAATATTTTTTTGGATTGACACCAAAAGCCTGGGCAATAAGGCAAAAATAAAGTGAAACTTAAAAAATTCTGCACAGAAAACGGAACAACGAACAAATGAAAATGCCATATATGGAAAGGGTCCAAATATTAGAAAAGGGGTTGATTCCAAAATATATAAGGAACAATTCTAAAATATATAAGGAACTCATGCAAATCAATAGCAATAGCAAAAACAAATAACCTAATTAAAAACTTGGCAAAGTATTTGAATAGACTCTTCCCTAAAGAAGATATACAAATGGCAAACAGATATATGAAAAGGTACTTAATAACCGTAAAAATTTTGGAAATGAAAATCAAAGCTTAATGAGATACCATCTCACATCTTTTACCATCTCATATTTTAGTATGATTATTATCAGAGAAAGAGAAGAGAGAGAAAAAATTAGAGAGAGAGAGGGAGAGAACAATTGTTGGCAAGAACATAGAGAAAATGGAACACCTGTGGGCTATTGGTGAGAATGTAAATTGGCGCAGCTGCAATGGAAACCCTAGGTTCATCAGAAGACTGAAAATAGAACTACCATGTCCTTCAGTAATCCTACTTTTGTGCACACATCCAAAAGAAATGATGGCCTTAAAGAGATACATACGCTCTCATATTTACTGAAGTATTGTTCACAACCAAGTTGCCCTTTTTAGCTACTCATCCAGTTAATGCCAAACATCTCAACTGCGCATTTGAGACACATCTGAACTTAGGGCACCCTCTAGTGATGAAACAGCAACAATAGCAGAATCACAGCAAATTTGGATTCATGATGCCATCTAGTGCTGAAATAGTAGAAGCATCTGCAGACTCAAAATAAGCAGCCTGCTTAGAATTTTGGGGAAGCAAGGCACAAAAAGTCACATTACAAAAAACTAGAATAAATATCAAATAAATTTACAAATGGCAACACATATCAACAAAAAAGGTTATTATCTTAAGTAAATTCAGGGAGCCTAAATATAACACAAGGAGACAATTCAATATTCTAACAAACCTTAACAAGAGACAGAAGCAATTTCAAAAATCAAAAAGAAAGCCTTGAACTAAAAACTTAAACTAAACAAAATATAAACTATGATAGAACATGATATCAAAGTAGATCAAACAGAAGGAAGAATTAGGTCTCTCAAAAACAGTCCTTTTGAAAATACACAGTTGGAAGAGGAAAAATAAGAAAGAAGATGAATAAAGAAAGCTACAGGAACTTTGGAACATCATTAAGAGCAAATGTTTAAATATTTGGCATTCCAGAGGTACTTGAGAATGTCAAAGGAATAATAACAGAAAACCTGAGGAAATAATAAGAAAAAACTCAAACACAGAAGAATATAAACATCTAGATACAGGAAAGTAAGAGTAACTATACCGACAAATTCGGAATGTTATAAAACTGTAGATGTGAGATATAAACTATTTATAACTTTGGTATGAAAACTAAGAAAAAGTTAAAAAATAATAACTATGTTAATATTTTAAGAGTCAAAATCAAAAGATGTAAACTGAGACATCAAAAATTCAAAATGTGTGGAGGAATGAGATACAAGTGTACATCTTTATTAGTTTATATTCTTTCTTTTTGTGTTTCTTATCTTTATGATCATGTTATGTGGCTATTTTTAATTTTTTAAAAACAATCATGGTATATTGTATACTTGAAACTTATTGAGAATAGATCTTAAGTGTTCTCCCCACAAACACAGAAAAGGGAGTAAATAGATGAGGTGATGGCTATGTAATTATCTTGATTGTAGTAATAATTTTACAATGCAAATATACATCCAATCACAATGTCATACTCTTAAATACAATTTTCTTGTCAATCATATCTCAATAAAGCTGAGGGGGAGGGGGAGGAGAAAACTGAACCTAGAATTTTAAAAGTAGGATTCCAAAAAGGAACTGTGATAATTGTGGTGTTGGTGAGCAAATCATATGATAAAATTTCATAACACTATACAGACAAAATGAGTGCATGTAAATATTAGCCAATTTAAATACAGTATTTAGTTTTATTAATAATATTGTACCGATACCTATTTTCTGGCTGTGAAAATGTTAATATAAGATATTACCATTGGAAAAAACTAGATGAAGGATATATGACAAATCTACATTTTTAATAAACACTTCTGATGCTCTTGTAGAAAACATGGATTGTTTGGGTTAGGAGAGTCTTAACCCAATTAGTGAACTAATCCTCTGATGGGATTAACTGAGTGGTAAGTAAGGGCAGGGCAATGACTTGAGAACGTTATTTAACTATACTCCCAGAACTTTGCATCTTTAAAATGAAGAAATTCACAAACACCTCACACAATTAAATAAGATATTGACTCACAATCCTGGTAAGATGGAAATTGTTGTTGCTGCTCATATCACCTTACATATTAAACTCAAATGTTACTAAAGGTTAACTTCAGAACACAAATTCAACTTACTCGCTACTTAAGAATTCCTCTTCCTTGGCAAACCACTTTTTCAATCTATTCCATACCACAATTATTATGCTTGCTATGATGAGAATAGGTGAACCAATGTAGATACTTAGAAGCCAGTTCTTTATAGCATTCCCAGAAGCTTTATCCCCAGTTGAACCTAAAAATAAAAAGTACATTAAAAATTAAGCTGTCAGGGAGGCTGAGACAGGAGAATCATGAGTTCAAAGCCAGCCTCAGCAATGGCGAGGCGCTAAGCAACTCAATGAGATCCTGTCTCTACATAAAACACAAAACAGGGCTGGGGAGGTGGCTCAGTGGTCAAGTGTCCCTGAGTTCAATCTCCAGTACCAAAAAAAATATTTAAGCTGTCCAATTTTACATTCAGGTTGCAACAAATTCATTAAAATATTCTGAACATTTGTTACTCAAGGAGCATGGCAAAACAATTATAGAATCATAATATTTGAAGGTATATACATATTACATATATATACATATTATAAATATGTGCATATATTCATTATATATATAATCTTTTTTTCTAAAAACGAAAACTAAACTCCCAAAGGGTCCAGAGTATTCAATATGATACATAAGCTACAACAAGGGGCTGGGGCTGTAGCTCAGTGGTAGAGTGTTTGCCTCACACACGTGAGGTACTGAGTTCAGTCCTCAGCACCACATATAAATAAATAAAGATATGGTGTCCATCTACAACTAAAAAAAAAATTTTTTAAAAGAAGCTACAACAAAATCTTATTGTGAGTCAAAAGATGCAATGATATATGAGATGGTGTAATCACAAGGCTATACAAATTTTCATTGTTTTAAGATTTTCTAAGTATAGGATTATCAAAAGATTTCACTGTATTTGTGTATATCCCATTTTTATTTAGTAGATTGTTGGCTTTTGATCTTTGGGCTGTATTGTGAAGGATTTACTTTGCTTGCTATATATGTCCAGTGCCTATATCAACATCTGGCAGATATTAAGAGTTTGATAAATATTTGCTAACTCAATGGATGCATGAATGACAAACACTAAAGTCAGAGTGAATAAATTAAAATTTGTGCTGGCATCCCTTCTCTAAACTCTTAAGCTGCTACTTACAGATTGTTCTCATTTAAACTACAAACTCCCTCAGAATAAAATCTTGTCTTCTATTTTATTTCTTTATAACATAAACATAGTAATAGTATCAGACACAGTAAATGCTATTTGTTTATAGATGAAATATCAGTCATAATGGTGAAGAGGCCAATTGAAAAATATTCTAAAGGAATAAGTCAATGATATCAGTAAGGAAAAAGTCTCAAAGATATTCAGTTTCAACTATAATATTTTAATATTAGAAAAAAAGAGAAAGAATAAGAAGGCATATTTGAATTACATTCTTTGAGAAAACTCAGAATACCTTAAAAATGTTAGTATCACTTCAAGTAATAAAAATCTAATGTTAGTTTAGTGAGGATAAGGAATTTGAAAATCTTCATTAAATTGCTCATCTAAAGACACAAGTACTTGCCTGATTTTACAGTCACAGAAGCACTTCTGGAACGTGATTTGCAATCTGGAGGCAGGTAACCATCAGAACAGTTGCACACACCTTGGGAATTGCACACCTAGGATCATTATTTAAAATTTGGATGATTTTTTAAAAATATGTTTGTATTGAAAGTGAAATTATGAGATAGATCATCATGTTTAGTTTTGCATCTTTACCTAACAATTTGATTTCTATAGTGATTTATTTAAAGAAACAATTGTACAAAATAAATGCTTAGTGTTGTAAAGACCAAAACATACACGCCAAAGAAGAAAAGGAGGAGGAGGAGAAAAAAAAACAAAAAAGAACTATACAGTAACTAAGAACATACAACACCTTTAAATGTTTATCTGCAAATTTAGTGTGCAATTTCAAAAACACATACTACTTAAATTCTAACTGAAATGCCAACTTTCCAGTAATATACTTGAGAGAGCTAGAATAAGTTCCCAGACCTGATTGTATGGCTCAATTCTGATTTCCACATTCAGTGATTTATGTTGGTAGCTTGAGATATTTGCCCCTACCTACATAAAAGACTTTACTCTTCACCAGACTGGATGGTAAATATTTACCAGGCTAAAACTACCCTTAACCAGGACAGGATTTTGTTTTATCTGTATTTGTTTGATTTTTAAGTAAAAGCATTTTGTAATCTAAGAGGGCATCTAGATGCTTAGATATGGTATAACATTAGGAAGTGTTTTTTTCTGTAACTGAGAAATGTAATTAATTAATTAATTAATGATGACTGCAAACACATTTATTGTGCTTACTACCTGTGAGTCTCTATTCTGAGCACTTTATATGGATTTACTCATTAAATACTCATAACAGCCATGTACGATATCAGAGAGAAATAGAAAAGAGTCAGGGACAGATATAGTGCCCAAGGCCATGTTTCCATTGACCTACTTCACCTGTTGTTCTCCACCTGCCTATCATTTTCACCACCTCCCACGAAGTGCATTCCAATTATTGATGCATCAAAATGAACTAATGCACTTATGAAGTCAGAGGCCTCATGATCCCATGTTTTCACCTCTAAACATTGCTACATTGCCTCTGAATTTTCCAAAACATGAGCTTTTGGGGACACATTTAGATCTAAAAGCATAAGAGGACTATCATCATTTCCACTTTACAAATGAAGAAACAGAGACATATATATTTAACTTTCCAAAATTCAAACTGCCACTAACTGAGGGAACCAGGATTTAAACCAAGAAAATCCGGTTCCAGAAGCCTTGCTCTTGAGCATTAGACTATGCTGCCTCTCAAAATAATATAAAACATCTCTCAGTTTGGGGGTCTTACATTGAATCTAAATATCACTGTTAAGAACATGAATCTTTTCCCCTGAAACTCTTTACAAAACTGATCTTCCTCTAATGTCAGTTTGTTCCAATATTGCATCATCACCAATAGCACTTGGTTAACCTTGAAAAGCTCATGTTTTGGAAGATTCAGAAGTGAGGCTTTTAGGCAATAATAATGGAATGTCATCAGGAGATTAATCCATTTGACAGATTAATCATTTGAAGGGACTATTGTGTGGTAACTATAGGCAGATGAGGCATGGCCGCCTACAATTACCACACAATAGTCCCTTCAAATGATGAGGTTATTTTGCCCTTGGGGTTATATCTTCACGCACGAACTTTCTCTGTCTTTCTCTCTGACTCTTTCATGCACACACATTCATTCCCCCCCCCTCTCTTTCTCCCTCTCTGCTTCCTGGCTGTCATGAGCTGAGCAGCTTTTCTCCATCACCACCCTTCCATCAAGATGTTCTGCCTTAGGTCAGGTCCAGAAGAATGGAGTTGGTTGAACTTGGACTGAATATTTGAAGTTATGGAACCCAAGAAACTTTCTTTTCTGAATTGTTCTTATCAGATATTTGGGTCAGAGCAATGAAAAGCTGACTAACATATAAGGGGATAACTTTGAGATTCTGTAAATATATCACTCCTTAAAAAATTTTCACCCACTAGTTTTAGAATCCACTGATAATTCTTTAACTCCCTCATTCTTTCTATATTGCTTATACTATAAGGAAAATTTTTCCTTCTTTCCCATTCATTTATGCAGTTATTGTCATCAATAATAATAATAATAAATGATATTACTGTAAATACCATGTAATACCTTTACTTCTTAAATTTTAGCTTATTTATTAAAATAAAATTATATTTATTTTACTTTATTCAATGAGCTAAAATCCATTAATATCATTGTTTACAACAATGCCAAAATTGCCTCACTTTTGTCAATGGAAACTCTTTTTAAATTTTTTTCTATTCACATGTAACAATTGTATATATTCATAAAGTACAGGGTGACATTTTAACAATACATATAGTATGCAGATTGAATAAAGGCAATTAGAATTTCTATATCCTTATCATTTCTTTATGCTTGGAAACTTCAAGTTCCTCTCTCCTAGTACTTCATAAAATATATAATAGGTTATTGTGAATTATAGTCACCCCACTGTGCTTTGGAACACCAAAATTCATAACCTATGTAACTTTTATTTTATCCTCATTATCCAGCCTTCCTTTACTCTCCCTTCCCTCTACTCCCACCAGTTACTCTGATCCTGTAAGAGCTCTGTCTCTTTTCTACCTACACAAATAAATTCTACTCGTTTGCACTCACTCTTCTTCATCTGTGGATTTCATTCTTCAAATTCATGAGACAAGAACCTGGAATGAAGTTGGCAGTGACCTTCTGGGGTCTACTGCAACATTAAAAAGCATAGCCTGCCATTAAGTGCTGCAACACACCACTCAGCAGTCATGGAAGAATTGGGTTTTGTCAGCTACAATCCTTAGAGAGGGTACTTTTGGGCCTCCCCTACCTTGGTTAACTGCTAACAGTGCAACAGGCTTTCTTAGCTGCAGAGACCTATAGCTTATGCAGACTCCACCCTCCAGTACAAGCATAGAAACTCCAATTTCAGTTCCATATCCTCTGGAATAGTGCTTCAATAAACATGGGAGGGCAGATATCCCTTTGATATATTGATTTATCTTCCCTTGGGTATATACCCAGAAGTGGGATCCTGAATTATACAATATATCTACTTTTGTTTTGTTTGTTGTTGTTGTTGTTGTTGTTTTTGCCTCCATTCTCTTTTCTACAATTGCTGTACTAATTTACATTCTTAACAACAATATATAAGAATTCCTTTTTCCTACATTGTTGCCAACGTGTGTGTGTGTGTGTGTGTGTGTGTGTGTGTGTGTTTTCAATAATAGCCATTCTGACTGGGATGAGATATTGTGGTTCCAATTTGCATTTCTAAAATACCTAATGATATTGAGCATTTTGCTATATATTAGTTGCATATTTGTATTTTTTCTCTTGAGAAGTATATATTAAGATCATTCAGCCATTTAAAAGTCGAATTGTTTTGTATTTTGTAGTTGAATTTTTTTAGTTCCTTAGACATTCTGGAAATTAATCCTTTATCAGATGAGCAAAATAAAAGGTGAACTCTAATGTACACTATGAACTTTGAGTGATAATGGTGTATCCATGTAGGCTCATCCATTATAAGACTTATACCACTCTGGTGAGGGATGCTAAAAATGAAGAGAGCTATGCATGTCTGAGGGAAGAGGTATATGGGAATTACCTGTATCTTAATCCAATTTTGCTGTGAACCTGAAACTGCTCTTAAAATTAATTTATTTTTCAAAAAGAGTTACTAAAAAGAGACCTCGAGAAAAGAAAAAAAAAATGGAGAAACCAAATGTGAACCACTAAGTGAAAGAAGCAATCTGAAAAGCCCACTTAATTTGATTCCAATAACATGATGCTCTGAAAACAAAAACAAAACAGAGTAAAAAGATCAGTGATTGCCTGGGGTTAGAGGAAAGAGAGGATTGAATATATGGAGCTCAGAAGATTTTTAGGGGAGTAAAAATACTCTGATCATAACAGTGGATACATGTAATTATATATTAACCAAAAACTCAAAGATAATACAACACTGAGAGTTAGCTCTAATGTAAGCCATGAATTCTTGTATGTATCAATGTGCATAATCGATTGTACAAATATTACACAGTGGTGTGTGATGTTAAATTTGGATGAGTTCTATACAAATGGAATCAAGAGGGTCTATACAAAATCTCTGCACCACTTTCTACTCAATTTCGCTATAAAACTAAAGCTCTACAAAAGAAAGCATATATTTAAAAAGAGATAAAATCAAGTTCCTCATGACTACTTATATTCACAAGACACGGGAATTATCTTCCTTTGTGAACAGGTTTATGTTTTTACTGAAATATTTATCTTTTGAAAAGTATAAAGCTATAATATTTTTAGGTCATCAGCTATTCAAATCAAATCAAAGTGTTTTCTAACACTAATTATAGCTGCTGTTTACTCAATTTAGCTCCAAATTGAATCTAGATGCAAAGGGCCTGGCACATAGTTAGAAATTGATAAACATAAGTTAGTGAGTAATGTTCAAAAGCTCTGAGAGATGTGATTCAAGGAAACACGAGCTTACTTATTACTTACTCCATGTCCGGAGCACCGTTGTGTACAAGTCTTTGCGCTTTCCTTAATCATTCTTGATTCTACGCATACACGGTTTACACAAATCTAAAGAAAAACACATACAAAGAGGTTTCCAATTCTGAGGAGCCCTGCCATCATAACATTAAAATCAATTACATAACAAAATCTGAATTTTGCTATAAATTTCCCCCTAAATACTATTTTTGCAGTATTCCTCAAATTTTGTGATGTGTTTTCATTTAGTTTTAAGTATTTTTAAATTTCTCTTGAAAATTCTTCTTTGATCTACATAATACTTAGAAGTACACTGATTAATCACCAAGTATTTGAAGTATTTGAGGATTTTCCAGGTAACTTCAATGTAATCAATGGACTTTAGATGATAATGATGATTCAATATAGGCTTATCAAGTGTAACAAATGTGTGGTAGTGGATAGTGAGGAAAGGGTGCAAAAAGAATATAGGAACTCCCTCTGCCTCCACTAAATTTTGCTGTGAATCTAAACCTGCACTAAAATATAAAACCTATTATTTTAAATAAAACATTTTTTAAAATGATCCAGGGCAGGGCTGTAGCTCAGTGGTAGAGCACTTGCCTAGCACTTGTGAAGCACTGGGTTCAATCCTCGACATCACATAAAAATAAATAAATAAAATAAGGAGGATTTTTATTCAATAAAATTGCTCATAACAAAAACTCATAACCAAAGAAAAACATATCTCATTAACATTCCATGGAATCTAACAAAACTTTTCCTGAGCACACAAATTAAAAACACCCTGTATTTATTGCATATATCAAAATTTTTTATGGAAAGAAAATAAACTTCATATAATTATGGCATGTGTGTAGTTTTCATAAAATAGGGACTATTATTAGAAAACCCTAATTATTTAATAAGATAATAGACATTTTAATTAAAATACGTTACTCTCATGGAATGTAATAAAAATCCATAATTATTTTAAACTATATTAATGAGAGGATAAAGATATATTCTCAACTCCATTACTTGTAGAAGTCTCAGCTTCCCTAAGTTGTAGTTTTCTTACCTAAATGTAATACTCTTTTCTTTAAAAAAAAAAGAAAAAGAAAAGAGAAAAGTTATTTTAGAAAACATAAGTAGCATTTAAGTTTGTTTCCAGGTTAAAAATGAAATAATAAATGTGAAAATCACTGCCTTTTAAACATTAAATCACAGTACAACTCTCTACAAAGAAATAGCTTCACAAAACCTCTTCAAAGCCAAAAATCTATTTTAAACCTTTAATGTATTGAGTCTTCTCTCTGGTCTTTGGCCATGATGGCATATATAACAACTCCTTTTTGTTTGTTTTTCTCCTCCAAATAATTAGGTTACCTAGCAGTAGTTGGCAAATGAACACTTGAGACTCAAGAAAATATTGATTAAAGTAATAGTAATTTTATGTTAAAGAAAAAGACTCTTTTTTAAAAACTTATGTTAAATCATTTACCCTCTCAGTATCACAATGAGCACCACTTTTGACTTCAAATGGGTCTTTTACTGTATCACCAGTGTCCACAGATATACATACACTCTGTCGTACAAAAGCATAAATCACAGAAGCATTGTCTCGATGATAAGGAGTTCGAAAAGGGTAAGTGCAAATTAATCTTCCACATATAAGATTTCTGCAAGCATAGTAAAATGATATGCTTATTAGGCATTAGCCATTAATTAAGAATTTTTTGGATTGGCTTTCCTTAATCAAAAAAAAAGAAAATTTAATGTGCTGGTGTTAACACTTAAAGTAAAAAGTTAAAGTATAAATCCACTGATCTGAACTTATCTGTCCATGGTCCTAATGGTCTTTAATTCACTGTGTATAATGTGCATTTACTGTCAAATAATCAATTCACTCCAACAATGTATGCACCTAATAAATATTTTGTAAAAATAAACTCATGATCAAAACATCAAAGGGCTAGATCTTCAGAATCAGGAGAAACTGAACTTAATTTAGCAGTCCTCATCTTGGAAAAGCAAACAAGTGGATGGGAATGCTATTTTTATAAGCAAAGATGAATAACTCTGAGGAGGAAAGGTAAAATTAGTATTACAAATTTTGATTTATATTGGATTTAGGAGCTTAGTGATCATCCACATATAAATATTTAAAATTTATATGAAATTTTAGCCTATAGCACAACAATATCAGTCCTGGAGATCCAATGTTAAGATTTACTTCCCATGCGCAAGTGATAACTTTAAAACTGGAATAAATGACATATATTAAGGATAAATAAAAACAAAAAAAAGGAAACTTATAGAACATAAAAAGTCATATTTGTACAGCATACCTCCATCCACAGAACTTAAATCTTTTGTTTCTCTCCACACCACAGTTCCCGAACCTATCTGTTTGACTTTGTATTTCTTCATAACAGGCAAAAGGAGCATTTTTTGAACCTATCAAAGTTAGAAATATATTTGGTTTGAAACGTGTATTTGCTTTTCACTTCCTCCATGTCCTCATATATTATATTTTTTCTTTGTTTTTTTCCTTCATTATTATCTAATTCACATATTTCCCTAGTGAAGTTTTAGGGAAAGTGAAAGGAATACAGTAAAACGTAATGTTTATGGTTACTACTCCTTTTCATTCATTCATTTTCATCACAAAAGACTATGCTGGAGAAGAGTTACCAAGAGTTTTGTTTTTAAAAAAAAAAAGGCAATAGAGATAATAAAAGAAAACTACTTTTTTCTACATTCTTAGTGAGAAGTAATAAAAAGTAAGGTCCATTTCAAATAAATAAGGTTTATTCA
Organism: Geosciurus inauris; assembly: GCA_004024805.1. Lineage (NCBI taxonomy): Eukaryota > Metazoa > Chordata > Mammalia > Rodentia > Sciuridae > Geosciurus > Geosciurus inauris. Next base: position 48,946 of record PVHX01010982.1, read on the forward strand.
ATTAAAAATAACTTCATTATATTTTCAAGTAGTCTAAACTGAAGGTATCAAAATACCAACTTATATCAAAACACCAGCTTACCCATTTTTCCATTGTTATATTGGGTTTTCATTCCTGTATTAAAAAACTACTAGAGACCTGGCAGCTTAAAACAATATCCATTTACTTGTTTGCTTATTGTGGTACTAGGAAATGAATGCAGGCCTTGCATGTGTTAGGCAAGCAATTTACCACTACATCCCCATCTCTAATACCCATTTATTATCAGGAAGTTTCTATAGGTCGGAAGTCCAGCAAGGTACAGGGTTTGTGCATATTCTCATTGAATTGAAATCAAAGTATATGCTTGGAATGCAGTGTCATCTGATCTTGAAGTTCCCTTATGAGTTTATTGATTCTTAGTAGAATTCAGAATCTTACAGTTGTAAGTCTAAGGCTCCTATTTTCTTGTTAGCTGTCAGTGATTGCTTTTGACTCTTAGAAACTCCCCTCACATCTCAGTCATTACTTCTTCTAAACTGGCAGGATTATCTCTCTGACATCTATTAAGGGCTCACATCATACATTCAGACCTATATAGCATAAAGCTAATTGATATGGACATTAATTACATCTTCAAAATACCTTCACCTAGATTTTCCAGTTGTTCTCTGGTTTGGAATTCAAGCAGTGAGAATACTGATGCTCAGCAAGGTGGGTAAAAGAGAGATTTCACTAAAATTCAATATTGGACAGCCATAGTGAAAGCCCAGACATCCAGCAGAGATCAGTACTGCCCAGAAGGAGAGCATATGGATCAGATCTCAAATACACACCAACAGAGTTCCAAAGATCAACCAAGTTATCCCACCTACCAGAACTTCCAATTTAGAACTCTGCACCAGCCCCACTACTGGAGCACATCACTTGTCAACAGTCCCCAGTTTCTCTCTTCCTACACTATGTAACAGGAACTTGAGAGCTACAACAAGCTTTGGCTCCTGCCAAAATTGGTAAGAAATACAAAGAAATGAGATTTAACAACCTTGGTCACCCAAAGGCCACAAAGTCCACAAAGTAAAAAAAAAAGAATGAAAGGCACAATAGCATAAGCAATGAGCATCCATATTACCAACAGTTTTGACCACCTCAGCAGAAAAAAGCCCTTTATTTCTCATTAAGAATTTTTTTCCTATTGCTCCTTTTCCTATTTTTATTTTAACTTTTAGGTTTTATTTTATTTTATTTTACTTTCTTCTAATCTACATGATTACGTGTTTGTGCATGTATGTGCATGTGTCCTTCAAGGTTCAAGGATATTTTTCATATACTTTTTCTTTCATGTTAATTGTTTTCTTTCTCACCTGTTTATTATTTAACTTGCTTTGACTTTGGTGGAGCAAAATGTTACATAATTCTGATTTGTTTTGATTTTATATTTGTTTTTCATACCTTGATTTGTGTTCTTTTTATTATCTCTTTTCCACACTCTTCCCCCACTAGTAGCCAGATTTTCCTGTACCATATTCCTCTCCTTCTTTTTTAACTTTTACTTATTTTTTACTTCTCCTTCTTTACAGTCATTATTTGCTACCTCCCTCCTGCTTCTCCTCTGTTGACTTTTTAAATATTTCAGACTATCTCTTGCCTCCCTACTCTATTTTCTCTTCACCTAATAAATTGTAAATTCACTATCTTATAGAATTATATATAGTATGTAATTCCTAGGCCATTTATATTGTTGTGTTTATTAATACAGTGGATGACATAGTAGACACCTGCTATTTAATGTCTAGTTCATGGTTCTTAATTGTTGGTGCTGATGTTAAATTCTGACCTTGCCATTCCTCAAAAAGCAGCAATTAGTGTTACAAATGTCAAAGTTGACACTGGACATCTATCTTAAGGCTGTACAATAGTTACTAACACTAGTGTTATTCCTTGCTCACCTCTTCTCTAATAGGTGCTGGGAAAATATTGAGACGCTGCAAGTTCACACAGCAAAGATTATAATGATGAGCAACACTTACAACTTAGTCAAGTAACAACAAACCTCACTGCACACATGAACTAGCCACTCTCAAGCCTAAACAATACTTCAAAGCATAGACTAGGAGAAACAAAACCACAAACCTAAACCAAGTCTCCAGAAGGAATAACCACCATTTGACCCAGCTATCCCACTCTGGGTCTATACCCAGAAGACTTAAAAACAGCATACTAAGTGATGCAGCCACTTCAATGTTTATAGCAGCTCAATTCACAATAGCTAAACTATGGAACCAGCCTAGATGCCCTTCGATAGATGAATGGATAAAGAAACTGTAGTATATATACACAATGGAATATTACTCAGCAATAAGACAGGATAAAATTATGGCATTTGCAGGGAAATGGATGGAGTTGGAGAATATCATGCTAAGTGAAGTAAACCAATCTCAGAAAACCAAATGCCAAATGTACTCATTGATAAGTGGATGCTGATCCATAATGTGGGGAAGGACACGGGAACAATGGAGTAACTCTGTTCACAGGGGTGTAAGGGGGGAGGATTATGGGGACAGTAAAGGTGGTGTTTATGATGGCCATAATAGCCCTAGCTTTATGTATGACTGCATGTGTGTTGTGATTCTATATCACTTACAACCAGAAAAATGAAATGTTATCCTCCATCTGTGTACAATGAATCAAATTGCACTCTGCTATCATGTAAACCTAAATAGAACAAATAAATAAATTAAATATGGGGAAAAAAGAAGAGTAATATACTAAATGAGAATGAAGACAGAAGTAAGTATCAAAATGGCAGGAAACCATAAATACTTACCCTTACTAACACTGAATGCAAATAATCTCAACTCCCCAATGAAAAGATGTAGATTAGCAGAATGAATCAAAAAACAAGAGCCAACTATATGTTGTTTGCAAGAGATTCATTTCATAGGCAAAGGCACTCAACCGGCTGAAGTTAAAAGATGAAATAAAATATTCCATGTACATGGAGTCCAAAAAATTCAGGAATAACTATTATTATATCTGGCAACGCATATTTCAGACAAAAATAAATCAGAAGAAACAAACAAGGCCACTACACATTTGTAAAGAGAACAATACAAGAAGATGGAATAAAAATAAATATATGTGCCCCAAATGTCAGTGCATCTAATTACTTAAAAAAATACTTCCTGATATTAATTCCTAGATAGATCCTAATACAATAATATTAGGTGATTCCAATGCACCCTATCACCAATAGGTCATCAAAATATAAAATCAAAGATTTTTCTATCTAAATAGTTTTATAAACCAAATGGACCTAATAGACATCCACAGAATAGTCCATCCCAAAACAAATGCATTTACCTTCTTCTCAGCAGCTCATGGAGCCTTTTCCAAAATAGACCATATTCTAGTTAACAATGTAAATAATATCAAAAACAAAAACATAAATATGATCCAATTCATCCAACTAGGTCACAAAGAAATAAAACTAGAAATAAACATCAAGAAGAATAATAGAAACAACATGAACACATGGATATTGAATACTATACTTTTAAGTGAAGGATAGATCAAAGAAGAAAGCAAGAAATTCTTGAAAACAAACAAGAACAGATATATCAAAATCTCTTGTACGGTATAAAGGCAGTTCTAAAAGGAAAATTTAAAGAATTGAATGCCTACATTAAAAAATAGAGAAATCCCAAATAAATAATCTTATGCTCCAACTCAAAGCCTTAGAGAAGAATAACTTGTGTTTACAAGTTATTTTTATTTACAAGTTATTTAACTTGTGTTTACAAGTTATTCCAAAATAACTAGAAGACAGGAAATAATTAAGATCAGAGCTAAAATTAACAAAAATTGAGAAAAATATGTAAATTCAATGCAATTAAATGTTGGTCATTCAAAAAAATAAATAAGATTGATAAACCCTTAACCAAAGTAACCAAAATAAAGAGAGAGAAGACTAAATAAACAAAATTAGACAAAAGAAAAGACACTTTTTAAATCCAGAGGATCATTAAAAACTATTCTGAAAATTTATGTTTCAACAAACTGGAAAATATACAAGACACTGACAAATTTCTAAACAGATATGACCTGCCCAAACTGAACCATGAAGATATAGAAAATCTAAATATATCAAGTAATTAAAACTCTTCCATTAAAGAAATTTCAGGACCAGATAGAGTCTCAGCTGAGTTTTATCAGACCTTTAAAGAAGTTCTATCATATCTTTAAACCCCAGTATTTCTCAAATTATTCCATGAAATTGAAAAGGAACACTCCCAAATACATTTTATGAAGCCAGTATGACCCTGATAACAAAACCAGACAAACACACATCAAGAAAAGAAAACTACAGATCAATATCTCTGATTAACATAGATGCAAAACCCTTAATCAGATTTTAGCAGACCACATTCAAAAGCACATCAAGAAGGTAGTATACCATGATCAAGTGGATTCCATTCCAGGAATGTAAAGTTGATTCAACATATGAAAATCAATAAATGTTAATTCACCACTTAAATAGAATTAAGGACAAGAATCACATGATATTCTCAATAAATTCATAAAAAGCCTATGCTAAAATCCAGAACCTATTTGTATTAAAAATGCTAGAGATAACAGGTACAGAAGGAACTTATCTCAGCAATATAAAGGCCATTTATGACGAACTCAACACTAACATCATAATTAATGGAGAAAAACTGACAGCATTTTCTCTAAAATCAAGAACAAAATAAAGCTGTCCACTCTCACCACTTCTGTTCAATATAGTTTTTGAAACTCTAGCCAGAGCAATCAGACAAGAGAAAGAAATTAAAGGGATATAAATACAATAAGATGTTGTCAAACTATCTCTGTTTGCTGATGACATGATCTTCTATCTAGAAGATCCATAATACCCTACCACAAGACTTGTAGAGCTAACTGATAAATTCATCAAAGTAACAAGATACTATATCAACACCCATAAATCAATAGCTTTCCTATACTAAAACAGTGATTCTACTGAGAAAGAAGTCAAGAAAACCATCTTATTCACAATAACCTTAAAGAAATTGGGAATTAATCTAACCAAGAAAGTTGAAGATCTCTACAATAAAAATTATAGATCACTGAAAAAGAAATACAACAAGATCTTACAAAATGGAAATCTCTCTCATGTTCTTGGATAGGCAGAATTAATATTGTCAAAATGGTCATACTACCAAAAGAGTTATTCCCATCAAAATATTAATGATATTTTTCACAGAGGAAAAGAATCCTTAAATTCATTTAGAAGAATAAATGACTCAGAATAGCCAAAGTAATACTGAACAAGAAAAGCAATACAAGAGGCATCACAATACAAATAGGTCTGAAATTATACTCCAAGGCTATACAGCATGGCATTTATATCAAAATATGCATGAAGATAAAGTGTAGAGAAGACACAGAGATAAACCCACTGACAGCTATCTGATACTTGACAAAAGTTTCATAAATATATGTTGGAGGAAAAAACAGCCTTTTTAAACAAATGGTGCTTGGGAAATTGGGTATTTTTTTTTCATTCATTTATATACATCTCTATCTCCGATCCTGCACAAAAGTCAAATCAAAATGTATCAAAGACTTGGGAATTAGACCAGAAACCTTACAACTGCTAGAAGAAAACAGGGTAAACACTCCATCATACTGGTGCTAGCACTGACTTCCTTAACAAGATCCCTAAAGCTCAAGAAATAATACCAAAGATAAATAAGTGGGGTGCTATCAAATTAAAAAGCTTCTGCACAGCAAAGGAAATACTTAAGAGAATGAAGAGAAAGTCTATATGATGGGATAAAATCTTTTCCAGTTACTTCTCTGACAGGGCATTAATATCCAGAATGTATAAAGAACTGAAAACACACACACAAAAATAAATAAATAAATAAGTGGGCAAAAGAACATTTCTCAAAAGAAGAAACAAAAAAGGCCAACAAATATATGAAAAAAATGTTCAACATCTCTAACAATCAGGGGAATGCAAATCAAAAACTACACTAAGATTTCATCTTAGTGTAAACTAAGTCACTCCAGTCAGAATAGCAATTATCAAGAATACAAACAGTAATAAATGCTGGCAAGAATGTGAGAGAAAAGGTACACTCATACATTGCTAGTGGGATTATAGGTTGTGCAACTACTCTACAAAACAGTATGGACATTCCTGAGAAAACTAGAAATGGAACCAGCGTATGGCCCAGCTAGCCCACTCCTTGATATTTATCTAACAGAACTACAGCCACCTCAATGTTTACAGCAGCACAATTCACAATAGTCAAATTGTGAAAACAACCCAGATACATCAATAGATAAATAGATTAAAAATTATGATATATATACACAATGGAGTTTTACTCAAGTCATAAGAAGAATGAAATTATGGCATTTGCTGGTAAATGAATAGAAAGGGAGAACACTATGCTGTTAAATAGGTCAGTCTCAAAAAATCCAGGGTTGAATGTTTTCTCTCATAAGTGGAAAATAGAGCAAAATAAATGGAAAGAAGGAGGGTAGGATCAGATATCATGAAGATATGGGGAAGATCAGTACAGTAGAAGATCAAAAGGTAGAGAGGAGGAATAGGAAAGGGAAGAAAATGTGGATGAATTTTTTTAAATCATGCTGTGTGCATATATAAATATATCACAAGGAATTTCACCTTTATGATTAAGTAGAAAGAAACAATAAAAAAATAAATAAACACATGGGCAAAGAAAGATTAGTAGAGTAAGCAAAAAAGAAGAGGAGAAAATAGGGGAGAAAAAAGGAGGAACATGTATTATACATGTACATTTTTGTCACCAGGAACTCAACTATTATGCATAAATATAATGCCCTAATTTTAAAAAATCTCTTAAATAAAAAATTTAAAAGAGGTACAAAGTTTCAATTATGCATAAGGGATAAGTTCAAGAGATCTGAAGTACAGAAATGTAACTAAAGTAAACAATACTATATTCAATATTTAAATTTGCTAAGAGGATATATCTTAAGTTTTTTAAATAAAAAAATAAAATGGTGGGCTGGAGTTGTGGCTCAGTGGTAGACTACTTGCCTAGTACATGTGAGGCCCTGGGTTCAATCTTCAACACCACATAAAAAATAAATGAGTAAAATAAATCTATTTTTTAAAAAGTTACCTCATTTTTTAAAAAAAAGAAAATGGTAACTGTGAAATGATGACTATTTTAATTAACCTGATTGTGGTAAATATCTCACAATGTATACATATATAAAAACATCAAGTCATATACCTAAAGATATACAGTTTTTATTTGTCATCTATACTTCAATAAAGATGAAAAATTAATATAGATGTTAACAAGATTTATATATATATATATGTATGTGTGTGTATGTGTGTGCATGTGTGTGTGTGCATGTGTGTGTGTTTGTGTGTGTGTATGTATATATATCCTTGGTAATGTTAATAGCAATTGTGAAGGCCAACTATTTAGATGTAACTAAAAAATTACCTTTTCCAAACCAGACTTCACACTGTGCATCCAGATCATGACAATCTCCTCCATAACAAAAAAATTTATTATTTTTGCAAGTATGTCCATTTTGTACAAATATGTCTTGTGGACAATTTGGTGAACTTCCATTGCAAACCTCAACTATATCACATTCAGGATGTACTATAGGTCTGCATGTAGTACCTGCTGCTGACAACTAATAGAAATTAAAAAATAAAAATAAAGCATTTCACATAACATTGTTGTATTTCTCAATATTTCAAAAATGTGTCATTTATTTATAATTTTGATTCATTATTTATAACATATTTTAGCATAAATCATTATTCCAATAATTAAAAATGAATTAAAAATGAATTGAATGCTATCAATTAAAATAGGAGATGAGACATATAAGAAAAAGTGGATATAATGAAGGCCAAAGTTTTATTTGTGCTTTCAGTACAAGAAACAACACCAAAAAAATCCCACATTTAGCCTTGGAAAATGATTTATTTTGAAAGAAAATATTTTAGTTAAGTCAATTTCCAAATATTATATATCTATTGAAACCACAATTTATAAGTACTCCATACTTATAAAAATACTACAATACTTACAAATACGAATTCTAAAAAATTCTATGATAAATATGAAACATAAATAACTGAGAATGAAGGAAGGGAAACAGAAGAATGATTAAAGAAGCAGTTCCACTATGGGAAATTTTGGTGAGGAAGCAGCACTACAGTCTTTCTCCTGAAATATATTATAGTTAATTAATAGTTGCATATTTAGAATTTTAAAAATATATCATACTTGATTATTTGAAGTCAACACTAAGAATATCACAGAGGTAAGACTGTAACAAGATGAACACATTCTAGGAAAAATGCAAATTAAGCAGTCAGTTAAAGACAGTCAGTAAGACAGGACCCATGGTAGATAGTTCAACAGAAGACATTCTCTTATGGGAATCTTGTCATACATGTATTGGAAGAACTGAAAGAATAAAATGGAATAGCAGTCACCATCTTTACCACATAAGCTAAAACATGACTTTTTTAGTCAAATGATCTTTGAATAAAAAGTTCACAGTTTAATTTTTTTGCTTTAGGGGCTATTTGTAAATTGTAACATCTAGTGACTTCCATTCCTTATTACATGTATGGAAAACTAATATAATTTTCAACTGCATGTGTACAGATATTTATTACAACCAGTAACATTTTTACTTCTAAAATGCTAAATATTGGATAGAGTGAAAGAATAATTGTCCCTTTCAGTGAAGATTTTCTATATTGAAGAATTTTATAATCACTGTAAGTCAAGGCTTAAAAACAACTACATCAGGTTAGTGGGGAAATTGGCATTAGACAATGATCCCAACACTTAACAAAAGTGTTCTAAATCAGAAATAAGATTCTAAATTTTTTATCTCTTTATTTATTAAGGTCACTTATCCTCACTTAAAATTATAGCCCTACATGTCCTAATGTATCTTACACATGATTCAATATGCTTGTAAAATTTTAGTAAACTTAAATCTTACTTGACAGTTTGTGCAGCAGCCTCCTGTATCACATTGCGATCCTTCTTTCAGTACACAGTTTGCAGGATCACAACAGCTAGTAGGTCCACATTGCTATAAATGAATGGAATTCATGAGTAAAACACATGATAATACAAAATGTTGATAAAAGCTACATTTGCTCTGCTTAATCTTTTAATTTTGAGGAAGGAAATGAATGTTACCAACATTAATAAATTTTAGCATTTCTATTTGAAACACTAGTGTAGGACTTTTACTTCAGATCATAACAGAATAATTGATATTCCACTTATCTTCCTATCCAACTAGAAAACCAGGGGGAAAAATTGGAGGTATTTTCCAATAACATCAGACCATGATGATCTCAGTGACTTAAAAAGACAAAGATGGGGCTGGGGTAATGGCGCAGTGGTAGGGTGCTCACCTAGCACGTGTGAGGCACTGGGTTCGATCCTCAGGCCCACATAAAAATAAAATAAAGATATTCTGTCCACCTACAACTAAAAAATAAATATTGAAAAAAAAGACAAAGATGACTGAAGTCACTGAATTAGTGGGACAGACTATTGTTTAACAGTGAGACCCTAAAAATAGAGCTCCAGAGTTCTACATAGAAGACATTATTGCATGGGTTTAAAACATACTAGATACTGCAGAGAAAAAAAACAGGTAAATTTGAAGAAATAGGAATAAAAATACTCAAACAGAGATAAAGGAAAAGAAAAGAGGACAAGGCCCAGGACCACCTTCAGGGAGCTCACGGGAGCACAGCCAAGGTCAGACCTGAGACTGATAGCCATCAATCACAGGGGAACCCAGACCCAGGTGAAGGGCTGACTCTGGGGACACATGTGGGAGACTGAGCCTAACTGAGGCCTCAGACACCCTCAGTTCTGGGCCTGAGGTCCTGCCCACTTGAAGGAGCACAGGCCAAGACCCAGGATCATCTTCAGGGACCATCATGGGAGCCCAGCCAAAGTAAGGCCCAGAATGCTACCCACCAATCAGCTGACCCACAGGGGAACACAGATCCAGGTGAAGGACTGTCTCCTGAGACCCCAGTGGCTGAGGCCTGGAACCATCACAAGTTCAGTGTCAGAGACCCTGCCGATACTTGGGAGCCCAGGCCCATGACTAGACCCACCACCTGGAATCCCTGAGGGAGTCCAGACCAAGATAAGGCCTAGAACTGCCCTCACAGGTCTGTGTGAGAGCTCAGGCCCAGGAATGCCCCTGCATACAGTGGGGATCCACGAGTTGCTTCCTTCCTCTATCCATCTTGTACACTGCAGCCATCCCCACAGTTCTTCCCATGTATTAGCCTCTACCTAACAGACAGGGCCTGGAGGCAGCAGCCCACCAAAGCGCTGCATCTCCACTCTATCAGCCCAAAGCCATTGTAAATCCCACCCTTTTAGCCCCATTCCTAAAAGTGTTTGCGTCCATCCTGGGCCACACCCACTGCATCATGAGTTACCTCCACTACTGCCGCCACCATCTTTAGGGGCAGTAGTGTCCATCTGGGGACACCTGCTGGGGTCTGGAAGTGAACTCCAAGGTGAGATACAGGTAATCTGTAGGGTCACTACAAGATTATAGGATAGAAACTGCAATACATCAGATCGGCATTGCAAAAAAGGAAGAGACATAATCAATGCAAGAAAACAGGGGAAGAAAGTGCCCCAAATAAACCAAGATACTACAATAATAGAACCCACTGAAAGCACAGTTGATGAAATGTCAGAGAAAGAATTCAGAATGTACATAATCAAAATAATCTGCGAATTAAAGAATGACTTAAGCGAGCAAACACAGGCAAAAATTGACCACTCCCACAAAGAAATAAGAGAGCAAATAAAGACAACCATTGATCACTCCAATAAAAAGACAAGAGAGCAAATAAAGGCAACCATCAATCATACCAACAAAGAGACAAGGGAGCAAATACAGGTAGCAAAAGATTATGTTAAGAGAGAGGTAGAGGTTGTGGGAAAAAAAAACAATCAGAAATTCTTGAAATGAAGCAAACAATAAAACAAATAAAAAAACTCAATAGAAAGCATCACCAGCAGACTGGATCACCTGGAAGAAAGAATCTTGGATAATGAAGACAAAATATAAAATCTCAAAAATAAAGTTGACTACACAGTGAAGATGGTAAGAAACTATGAACAGAACATACAAGAATTATGAGATACCATCAAAAAACCAAATCTAAGACTTATCAGGATAGAAAAAGGCACAGAACTTCAAACCAAAGGAATGCACAATCTCTTCAATGAAATAATATCAGAAAATTTCCCAAACATGAAAAATGAATGGGAAAATCAAATACAAGAGGCTTACAGGACAACAAATGTACAAAGTTACAACAGATCTACTCCAAGGCACATTATAATGAAAATGCCCAGCATACTGAATAAGGATAGAATTTTAAAGGCTTCAAGAGAGAGGAATAAATTACACATAGGGGGAGACCAATTTGGATCTCAGCAGATTTTTCAACCCAAACCCTGAAAGCCAGGAGCTCTGACATATACCAAGCTCTGACAGAAAATGGATGCCAACCAAGAATCTTATATCCAGCAATACTGAGCTTCTGATTTCATGATGATATAAAAACCCTCCATGATAAACAAAAGTTAAAAGAATTTACATTAAGAAAGCCTGCACTACACAGTATTCTCACAAAATATTCCATGAGGTGGAAATGATAACCAACAATGAGAATATACAAAGAGAGGAACTAATCAAAGGAGAAGGCTAATCAAAGGAGAAACCAAGTAAAGGTACAAACCAAAAGTAAATCAAAATGACCAAGATTACAAATCATATTTCAATAATAACCCTGAATGTGAATGGCCTAAACTCATCAATTAAAACACATAGACTGAAAGACTAGATAAAAAGAAAACACCCAACAATATGCTGTCTTCAAGAGACTCATCTCACAGAAAAAGACATCCAAATACTGAAAGTGAAAGGGTGGGAAAAAACGTATCACTCACATGGATAATGTAAACAAACAGGAGTTTCCATCCTCATATCAGATAAAGTGGACTTCAAACCAAAGTTAGTGAAAAGGGATAAATCACATTCTGTACTTCTTAAGGGAATCATGCATCAATAAGACATAACTATCATAAATATCTATGCCCCAAACAATGGGGCATTGACATATATCAAACAAACTCTTCTTAACTACAAGAATCAAATAGACCATAACACAATAATACTTAGTGACTTTAACACAGCTCTCTCATCACTGGATAGATCTTCCAAACAAAAACTAAACAAAGAAACCATAGAACTCAATAAAACAATCAATAATTTAGGCTTAACAGACATATATAGAGAGTACTCATCCTTCAATAAGCGAATACACTTTTTTCTCAACAGCAAATGGATCCTTCTCAAAAATAGATCATATGTTTATGTCACAAGGCAAGTCTAAGTAAATACAAAAAAAAATAGAAATACTACCCTGCATCTTATCTGACCATAATGGAATAAAACTAGAAATCAATGACAGATTAAAAAATAGAACTACTCCAACACCTGGAAACTAAATAATATGCCATTGAAAGACACGTGGATAACAGAAAATATCAAGGAGGAAATAAAAAAAATTCTTAGAGGTAAATACAACATACAACACAATACAACATATCAAAATCTCTGGGACACCATGAAGGCAGTGCTGAGAGAAAAGTTCATTGCATTAAGCTCACTCATTAAAAGAAGAAAAAGTCAACAAATAAATGACTTGACACTACCTCCCAAAGCCCTACAAAAATAAGAACATACCAACACCAAAAGAAGTAGAAGACAGAAAATAATTAAAATCAGGGCTAAAATCAATGAAACTGAAATGAAAGGAACAATTCAAAAAATTGAGAAAACAAAAAGCTGGTTATTTGAAAAAATAAACAAAATTGACAAACCCTTAGCCACCCTAACAAAAAAAAGAGAGAAAACCCAAATTACTAAAATCCGTGATAAAAAATGAAATACCACCATCGACACTACTGAAATAAAAGGATAATTAGAAACTATTTTGAAAATTTATACTCCAGTAAAATATAAATCCCTGAAGATACTGACAAATTTCTAGTGGCATATGACCCACCCAAACTGAACCAAGAGGTCATACACAACTTAAATAGGTCAATTTCAAGCAAGGAAGGAGAATATGCCACCAAGAGCCACCATCCAAGAAAAACCCAGGACCAGAAGGATTCTCAGCCAAGACCTACAAAGAAGAATTAATACTAATATTCCTCAAAATATTTCACAAAATAGAAAAGGGAGGAACTGTTCCAAACTCATTCTATGAGATATCATCCTGATACCAAAACCAGACAGAGACACATCAAAGAAAAAAAATTTCAGACCAATATCCTGATGAACATAGATGCAAAAATTCTCAATAAAATTTTGGTAAAACACATACATAACCAATTAAAAAATATTACACCATGATAAAGTGGGGTTCATTCTAGGAATCCAAGATTGGTTCAATATACAGAAGTCAATTAACATAATCCATCACATCAATAGACTTAATGACAAAAATCATGTGATTTTTAATTAATGCAGAGAAAGCATTTGATAAAACACAGCACCCTTTTATGTTCAAAATGTTAGAAAAACTAGGGAAAGTAGGAACATACTTCAACTTTGTAAAGGCTATCTATACTAAACCCAAAGCCAACATCATCCTAAATGGAGAAAAATTGGAAGCATTCCCTCTAAAAACGGGAACAAGACAGGGATGCCCTCTTTCACCACTGCTATTCAACATACTCCCTGAAACACTAGCCAGAGCAATTAGACAAATGAAAGAAAGTAAAAGGATATGGATAGGAAAAGAAGAACTCAAACTATCATTATTTGCCAACAACATGATTCTATACTTAGAGGATCCAAAAAATTCTACCAGAAAACTTCTAGAATTAATAAATGAATTCAGCAAACTAGCGAGATATAAAATCAACACCCACAAATCAATTGCATTTCTATACATCAGTGATAAACCCTCTGAAAGAGAAATTAGGAAAACTATCCCATTCACAATAGCCTGAAAAAAACTAAAATACTTTGGAATCAATCTAACAAGAGCAGTGAAAGACCTCTACAATGCAAACTACAGGACACTAAAGAAATAAATTGAAGAAGGCCTTAGAAGATGGAAACATCTCCCATGCTCTTGGACAGGCAGAATCAATATTGTCAAAATGACCATACTACCCAAAGCACTATATAGATTCAATGCAATTTCAATTAAAATCCCAACATCATTCCTTAGAGAAATAAAAAAGGCAATCATGAAATACATTTGGAAGAATAAGAGACCCAGAATAGCCAAAGAAATCCTTAGTAGGAAGAGTGAAGCAGGAGGCATCACAATGCCAGACCTTAAACTATACTACAAAGCTATAGTAACAAAAACAGCATGGTACTAGCACCAAAATAGACATGTAGACCAATGGTACAGAATAGAAGACACAGAGACAAACACACTTTGTATAAATAGTATAAATAGTTATCTTATACTAGACATAGGAGCCAAACACATACACTGGAGAAAAGATAGCCTCTTCAACAAATGGTGCTGGGAAAACTGGAAATCCATATGCAACAAAATGAAAAAATGTTCAACATCTCTAGCAGTTAGAGAAATGCAAATCAAAACTACTCTAAGAGTTCATCTCATGCCAGTCAGAATGGCAATTATCAATAATACAAACAACAATCAGTGTTGGTGAGGATGTGGGAGAAAAGGCACGCTCACACGTTGCTGGTGGGACTGCAAATCGGTGCAACCAATCTGGAAAGCAGTATGGAGATTCCTTAGAAAACTTGGAATGGAACCGCCATTTGACCCAGCTATCCTACTCCTCATTCTATACCCAAAGGACTTTAAAACAGCATACTACAGTGATGCAGCCACTTCAATGTTTATAGCAGCTCAATTCACAATAGCTAAACTGTGGAACCAACTTAGATGCCCTTGGATAGATGAATGGATAAAGAAGCTGTGGTATATAATGGAATGTTACTCAGCAATAAAAGAGAATAAAATTATGGCTTTTGCAGGTAAATGGATGGAGTTGGAGAATATCATGCTAAGCAAAGTAAGCCAAACCCAAAAAAACAAATGCAAAATATTCTCTCTGATAAGCAGATGCTAATCCATAATTGGGGAGAGGACACAGAAAGAATGGTAGAACTTTGGTCAAAGGGCAGGGAGGGGGAACGGGACACGGGGACAGTAATGATGGTAGAATAAGATGGACATCATAGCCCCAGCTTCATGTATGACTGCATATATGATGTGATTCTACATCACATACAACCAGAGAAATGAAAATTTGTGCTCCATCTGTGTACAATGAATCAAAATACATTCTGCTATCATGTATAACTAAGCAGAATAAATAAATTTAAAAAATCATTATGCAAAGTAAAAAATAAGCCCAAAGGCACCACACTAAAAAAAAAAAAAAAGGAAAAGGAAAACTTCAGCATCCCCACTAACTCTAAGAATATCACCACTCTAATAAGTGTGTGATTGGAGTTAAAAATTAGGAAAAGGTGAGAGGGTAAAGAAGTTATTGCTGAAATTTTACCAAATCTTACCAAATAAACTAAAATCCTACACATCCAAAAAACTCATCTAAGTCCTAGTAGGATAAATATCAATAGAGCCATACACATGTACTTCTTATTCAGCTGCTGAAACCCAAAGCTAAAAAGAATATCTAAAAAACAGCCAGAAAAAAAAAAAAGCACTTCATGCACAAAAAAATAATAGTGATAATTACTACTGACTTCTGATCAGAAGTAAAATAAGCATAAGGAATATAAAAAACTCCTCTTTAAAGAGCCAAAAGAAAAAAAATTATTAGTGCATAATTCTACAAACAATGAACATGCCTTTTAAATATGAATATTAAATAAAATTATTTTGGGACAAATAAACATAAAATTTCTTGCTAATTAATCTGCCCTGTAAAAATTGCTAAAAGAGTTCTGGTCAGCTGAGACAAAAGTTGACTCAAGGTAGAAACTCAAATCTGCACAAATAAATGAAGCATTCTTGAAAGCATTGTGGGCAAATAAGAATGTTCTTGTTTTTAAAAATTCCCTTAAAAGTGACTGTATCATGTAAACATAATGCTAATATAAGTGACTTTAATAATCTTTGCAAAATGTAAAAGTATAATGTAGAATAAAAATAACATTAAAATGAGGAAGGAGGGAATAGAAGTATTTTCTTTAAGTTTCATATGTTATAAGTGAAGTTTTTACGACCTTGTGATGGTATTCTAAGATACATTAAATATACATATTATAATCCCTCAAGAAACCGCTAAAAATAAGCCAAAAAGTATAACTAGTAATGCAATTAAAGAGATAAAATAGTATACTAAAATGTAATCAATTAATAAAAGAAAAATTAGGAAGAGAGAAAAACTGGTAAAAAATAGAATGAACTATTTAAAAGGTAAATATGAAACCAACTACACTAATTACTACATAAATATAAATGGATAAAACAAAAAATGCAGAGTTTATCAGTATGTATAAAAAAGTAATATCTAATGAGATGCTATCTACAAAAAATCAGTATTAGCCATAAAGACAACCTAGCTAAAGTAAAATGATGAAAAAGTCATGGCATGCACCTTTTCTTATAAGAATTCTTAAGTAATTATATCTATGTCAGACAAGGTACAATCACAGTGAAGAATATTTGCCAAAAATTATAAAAATGTGTTGGATCAAGATGGTGGAGGAAGGGCTGTAGATCCCAGCTTCTCCAAAGTTCAGAATCAAAACTGAGAAAACAGCTCTCATGTGTCTTTTTTTTTTTTTTTAGAACTCCTATATTTTTTTGAATATCTGTGTTTCTTGAGTTCGTAGTTTTGTGGTGAACTCACTTTTGAATCCTGGGTGCCTAAATTAATATATTTTGTTCTGATCAGTCTTTTTTCTCTAATTATAGAGGCTTATTTATTTATTTATTTATTTTACTGTTTTTCCTGCTGTCTTTATTCAGAGGTCAATTACTCAAGGGACAGCACAAAAACCCTCATTTCCTGTTGGTTTTTACATATATTTGTTCACACCTGTATAATTGTATGTGTGTTTATATATGTGTCTGTGGAGAGCGGGTGCAGCAGCCACCCCAAGATGGCGCCCAGGACGCTTGCCAAGTCGCATGACTTGCACCTGATTTCCTGTTTTTCTCCCCTGGAGCACCACACCCTTGCTGTGCTTGTGCGCATGTCTGTGATGTCTGAAATGGTGTGACTTTGTAGTAGCCTATTAGGAGCGACGTTGTGGCAGAATCTGATGGGGCGAGGCATCTCTATATATGTGGGTTGAAGAGAGAGAGGAGGGAGAAGAGAGAGAGAAGAAAAAGAAGGAAGAGAAAAACTTCGGAATGTTAAGGGATCCTGAATAAACTGCTTCAAGAAGAGCTCCGTGGGTCGTTGCCTTCTTCCGCGGGTCGGAGTGGACACCGACAAGTGGTGGCCCGTACGGGGACCCTCCTTTGACTCAGAACTTGAACGCAGTCAGGGCAGCTAGCTGGTAAGTTCCCAGGTAAGTGGGACAATAGTGAAGGTTCTCAAGTGTTGAGACTATAAGGCTCCAAGGATTGGACAAAAACGAAAGTATGGGGAACTCTTCTCAACCCAGTCAGTGACAATGGCGCTGAAAAGTCTGTTAAAAGCAAAGGGAATAGCGCTAAAAAGTGTAACTCTGGAGAGGTTTGTGAAAGGGGTGGATGAGGTT
>PVHX01010983.1:0-66758 GCA_004024805.1 Geosciurus inauris
GAGGCAGAGAGCACATCTGGTCCTTCTTCATGCTGCCAGCTTCCATCATGGTGCCAGACACCCGGGACCGAGTCAGGAGTGCATGAAGGAGCAGGCACATTCCTGCGAGCCTCCGAGGACCCCTCTGAGCGGACAGCTCGCGTCCCGGGCACCATGCCAGCGCTGCGCAGAACTGGAATTTTCCTCCAGGTTTTAAAGTAACCAACCATTCTTAAGAATAAGTTAGGGTAGCCAGGTGCAGTGGCACACACCTGTAATCCCAGCACTTAGGGAGGCTGAGGCAGGAGGATCGTGAGTTCAAAGCCAGCCTCAGCAACGGCGAGGCACTAAGCAACTCAGTGAGACCCTGTCTCTAAATAAAACACAAAATAGGGCTGGGGATGTGGCTCAGTGGTCGAGTGCCCTTGAGTACAATCCTCAGTACCAAAAAAAAAAAGAAAGAAAGAAAAGAAAGCAGACCATTCACTTTCTGCAGTTAAAAGGAAGGGAAATCATTTCAAGACAGAACAACAACCTTGAAGTTTAATTTCCTGTTATAACATCAGACTAACTAAATGTGCTTCCAATATTACCTTTTAGAGGCTCCTCATTTCCCAGATTCACAGCAGAGATTCAGAAGATTCTAATCAAAGACACCCAAGAGGAGGGGAAAGAGTGGGGTGAGGAGGGGGCCGGGGAGAGAATAAAGGAAGGAGAAGCCAAGGGCTTCAGAGGTCGCCGCCTCCCTCCCTGCCTCCATGAACAGTGGACTTGATTAATAATTGCCGCTGTGTCTCTCCACCAAGTAGCAGCCAAGTGTGTGCCCCGTGAGGTAAACATACCCCACGCCTTCCCCACCACTGCTCAGCCTCAGAACATGGAGCTGCTGATAACTGGTTCTGTGCTTCGTGCTTCAGAGCAGAGATTTCCAGATTGTCCCACCAGATGCTGAAGTCTCCAGGTGCAGTAATGGTAACAACCCTCTCGTGTGACTCCCACATACGCTGCATTGTGTCCCGTTACAACATCATACAATGTTTCACATATCCTATAAACATATATAAGTGATTTGTTACATAGATATTTATCTAAGTATATCACATATTTGCACGTAATGCAGATTTTATGTCTGCGTTGTTAATATGACCTACATTAGATAATATTAGTTGGGTCATAATGCTTATGTAAACTCCTTTCCTAAAGATTTAATAGATTGTGTCAACTCTCAGAACAAGCCTAAGACGGACGGACAGGTAGGGCATTGTGGTACCCATTTTTCAGGTGAGGAAAGTCAGGGACAGAAGGATTGAAGTCAAGAAGTCAATAGATGTGGACAAAAGAAGCGAAAGTGAATTCAAAAAGATTTGGAAACTAAATTTAGCTGTGAGAAGTTAGATTCATGTTCATTTAAAGTTTTCCGTGGTGGTTTAGCTTTGTGGCCTCGGCTCTGACAGTGGCTTCTCCTTGCCCACCAGAGAAGTGCAGGTAGCAACAGGGTGCGGCCATGGAGCAGCATGTGTGGAGGACTCCAGGGGACAGCACCGCCAGGCCCTCTGCAGGAGGCCCTTTCCCAGCACCCCAGAACCTTCATGCCTTGGGTACTCTAAGCCAGCCTGAAGGGCAGCTGAACGGAGCTGGTGGCACTCACGGCTTGGGCTCCACACCTGCAGGCCTGCCTCAAACACTGTAGTGAGAGCAGGAGCTGAGGAGCTAGGCTCCTAGGAAGGAGAGACAGGGCAAGGCCCAGGCAGGGCGGGTGTCAGTAGGGACAGAATATGCCAGCTACTCGGCAGGCCCACTGCGGGTAGAAAATGGGGGACAGAGGTCACAGGCTCCCAGGAGCATACTTTCAAATGTGTGGAGGGGTGACACATTTTCTGAAATTATGCAGGCATGTACTTTAAAAAAAATAAACCTGGACTTCGGTTTCATTTTAATATTTGGCAACTTGATCAGAATTGAGAGGGATGTGCAGAGCCGTTATGTACAGTTGAGATGCTGTTTGTCCCATGGATTCCTATGAGAGACAAAGTCATTGGGGTAAGTAGAGGAAGTGAGTTGATTCCAGTCTCCCTCTTTCCTCTTTCTCTCTAAGATTCTGTAGAGAGTTTACCCCACAGTTTATCGCCCGGTTATGTATCACACTGCATAAGCCAGCTGATAATCTGTTCCTTCAAAACACATGCTAATGCCCTGGTTCCAGAGACCATGTCCCTGCCTCAGGGTCAATGACTGCACGGCCCCTGCGCATCAATCTCACTCAGCAGGTGTTGGCCTGAGGTCCTTGCAGCAAAGATTGTTTCCAGTTGACTTGAGCCTCCCACCCCTGTTGATTAAATGTCAAGAAGAGAAGCACAGCTCTAGCGACTTTCTTAGCATTTCTTTCCCTCCCTGTTCTTCTGCTTCTTAAATAAAAAACAAACACGATCCCCAATTCCAACTGTCTTGCATGGACCCTAGTCTCCTCTCTTCTTGCCTAATTTTAAAATTGAGATATTGTCCATAACCCATAAAATTTATAAAAATCTGTTAGCATCTTCTCTCCAGTACAGAGTGGAGGCAGGCCGGACACTAAATATAGACATTCCCGTGCGAGGAGAGGAAAACTGAAGGACAAAGTCATGTGTCTCAAGCAGCTTCAGAATCCAGCTGTCCTGGGAGCAGCTCCCTTGGGCCTTGTCTCTGCCCCGGGACTGGGAGCTGTACCTCCTGGGCTGTCAGCTCTGGCCTCTGGGGTGCCCCCTGCTTGTCACAGATTCTGACATGCCTTCTTCCTGCCGGTGGGACTCTGGAGTCCAGCAGCCTCCTTTCCTTCCATTCTGCCCAAGCTAGCCAGATGTCCGCTGGCATAAAGTTCTCCAGAACATGTGAGCACCGGTGTGTTAGTGTGCACCCACCCTCTAGATGAGGCTCGCCCACAGGTCTTTTCTGGGTAATTCCACATCTGCCTGTGGCTTCTGCTGAGAAGGCTGGGACACCTGTGAGTCACACATCCAGTTCCTTCAAGGAGCGCAAGTGACTGAATGCTGTGATCTTCAATTCCCTCAGGGTCCCAAGCAGAAGCCGCCCTGTGACTTTCTCTCCAGGGCTCGCTTTCCTGTAAGACTCCTGTTGTCATCTCTTGCAATCTAGAGTTTCCCAGATCATCAAGAGCTGATTCTGAGTGGTTCATCATTCTGGCCTCAGTTTGTTCGTTTCTTCCAGCAGGGCTGCACCTTCAACTCTGCCTGGAATTCTCCACTAAATGACCAAGTACATAGGTGTTAGTTCGCTTTTCATGTGACGACAGGAAGTCAGCTTCGCAGCTGAGCTGCACCCAGGCTCTCCTCCCAGTTCCCAGCAGTACTGGCCTGGGTTCTCTTGATCCAGCAGCTGGGTCCCGAGGGCTCCTGTTTCCTCCAGGAGCCCTCTTGAGATGCTGTGTGCTCTGCAGGACCTGGTCGGTCATCTCTGCCGTTCCTCTCATTTCCCTCTGCCTCCTCACTAACAGAATCATTAACATCCATGTTTTTTACTGATAATTTATTCCAGGAAGTTTAGGCATTTTCTGTCATTTTTCTCAAAATTCTTCCAGCCACCACTCACTGCCCCAAGGCAAAGCCCCTTCAACAGGTTGAGGAATCTGTTTTGGCAGCACGCCAGCGTGGTCCAAAATCTGTGTTTCCTGCTTCTATTAAAAAAACCCACCACAGACACACTAGTTTAAAACAGCATGGATTTATCACTCAACAGTTCCAAAGGTCGTTGTCCAAAAGGAGTCGTACAGCATCCTAAGGAAAGTATGGGCTGAGCTGTGTTCTTCCTGGAGATTGAAGGAGACAGTTGTTTCTGTCCCCTTTCTGACTTGTGGAGTCTGCTGGAGTCTGTGGCTGTGGCCGCCTGTGTCCACTATCGGAGTCAGCAAAGCAGTACCTCCAGCTTCGCCTCTCCCCTCAGCGCCAACCATGGGCCGGAAGCTTCTCTCACTCCAAGGACCATGGATCAGAGGAGGTGCACATGGATGATCTGAAATAAGCCCTCCATGTCACAGACCTCAATTCTAACACACCTGCAGTCCCTTCTACCAGGCAAGGTATCGAGTTCTCCAGCCCCGGGGGTTAGGGCTTGGACATCTACTCCTCCAACAACATCTTTCATTACCTCTATGTCTGTGCATCTGATGTTCTTTAAGTCTACTGAGAATATTTTTAAATTTCAATTTTCAGTTATTTGGTTTTTTTCTTAAAAAGTTTTAAATTTTTATTTGTTCTTTTTAGTTATACATGACAGTAGAATGTATTTTGACATATCATACATGCCTGCAGCATAACTTCCCATTCCTGTGGCTGTACGTGATGTGGTTTCCTGGTTGTGTGTTCACATGTGAACACAGGAAATTTACATCCAGTGCATCCTACTGTCCTTCCCCTCCCCATCGCCCTACTGTCCCTCATTTCTCTTGTCTGAGCCAATGAATTTCTGTTCTTCCCTCCCCACCCTGCCCTCAGTTATTGTTCGTATTAAATGGAAATTCAGTTGATGTTTGCATGTGACACTTGTATCTAATGATCTCCTCATATTTGTTTATTAATTCAAGTAGATACTGGACTTCTGCATTGTCTATGTGCGTAGTTGCATCACGGGAGTGCCAACAGTTGTGACGTTCACAAAGGTGTGAAGTTGGCATTTTCTTTTCTGACTGCGCTCACCAGGCGCTCAGGTCCAACACCGCATGGAGGTGTCAGTAGTGCCCATCCATTTCTGGCTGTTGCCTGTTATTTCTAGTTTGCTCTGGATCCTCACCATGAATGGGTGTCACCTTTTATAAAATACATTCTGCATCTTTTGAAATGATTATACAGCATGAAAGTTTCCTTTATCTTATTAACACGGTCAACACTGATTCTCCTACATTATCAATTCCTGGCACAAACCCGCCTGAGCACGAGAGATTGTCCTTCCATGCACCGCAGGGTTGATTTGCTGTGATCCCGCACCTGTGTTCCTGAGGGATTCTGGCATAAGTGCTTCTCTTTATTGAAATGTCCTTGTCTGGTCCCTTGTCTGGTGTGGAGTCATCTGGCAGCAGGAGCTGGCAAAGCTTCCTCTGTTCTGACTTCTCCCTCTTCTTCTGTTCCCACAGGCTGAGGAATAGCATTGCACTCTGGTCAGAGCTTGGGCAGCATCGGGACTGGGCTCCAGTTTCAGGGGGCTCAGTCCAGGTCAGGCTCACCCTGCTCCCCAGACAGGGGCCTCCCAGGACTCTCAGTGGAAGCCCAGGAGCCATACTTCCTGAGAACCATTGTTCTGATGGCTTAAAGCTGCCCTCTCCATCTCCCGCCCATGCCCTGTGAAACCAGTCCATTGCTCAAGGGGACAGAGTGGGAGCTGGTTTTATTTTCCCAAGACCCAGGGGGACTTTGTTTTGTGAGCCCAGAAGAGGGACATTCCATCCAGCTGCCCTGAGTCAGGCCCCTGCTTCCTGCATACTCTGAGGATTCAGGAAGGTGGAGAAAGCAGCCTAGTGTTTTGGTCTCCTCTGGTATCCAACCTACCACACCACCTCCAGTGACTGACAAGAGCTCTGCCCATGCCTTGTCCCTCTGCTAAATCTGATCCTTAGCCAGAGCCCAGATTGGCAAATGCTGCCAGGGAAAAAAGCAACTGGTAGTCATCAGCTTGCCTACAATGGGAATTTCTCTCCCCAGAACATCAGTTTCCCTCCACAGCTATTTCACGGCTTTCAAAGTCGATACTTGAACTTTGCCCTTTTACTTAGTGTGGGGGTGAGATATCACTTTCCTGTCTTAGTCCATTTTGTGTTGCTGTCACAAAATGCTTGAGGCTGGGTACTTGCCAAAGAAAAGAGGTTTACTTCACTCACCGTTCTGGAGGCCCAAGAGCACGGTACCAGTATTTGCTTTGGGTGAGGGCCTTGCGGCAGAGAGAATCACACGGCAGGGTGTGGGCTAAAGAGAAAGATCCGGTGGCAAGAAAGCAAGCAAGAGAATGGGCTGAGAAAGAGACTCTCTCTATAACAACCTGCTTTCAACCTGCCCAGTCCTGGGAAGTCAAACCCACTCCTGAGGGCGAGCCTCAAGCCTTTTCAAGTGTGGCAGCACCAGCAACCTAGTAACAAACCAGGTGATGTGACCGGAGCGAACATCAGCTCCATTTGTGGGGCAGAGCAATTTTGTAGTGTCCATTAAAGTATGAAATGCACCCATCTGTCTACATGGCGACTGCATTGATAGTTACCCTCAAGACGCGGCCTTCCTCCTAAACACTGGCTGCAGCATCCACAACAGTGACCACAGGACAGTGTACGTGTTCCTCCATAGAAGGATGGGCACCCCTTGCTAGGACACCAGTCCAAAGTTTAGAAGAATGGCTATGCCACTTAAGAGGCACACCTGCAATCACAGTGACTCCGGAGGCCGAGGCGGGAGGACTGCAAGTTCAAGGCCAGTCTCGGCAACTTAGCAAGACCCTGCCTCAAATTTTAAGAAGGGTGGGGTGGGGGGAAGAAGGATGTAGCTCAGTGGCAGAGTGCCACTGGGTTAAGTCCCCAGTTCCCACAAAATAGATAAATACATAAAATAATGAAAGAAAAACATAGGCCTGCTGCACACTGAGAGAAATCACTCTACGGCACAAAGTGAGCCGCAGAACCATGTGTGCGCTACGACAGCGTTAGAGAAACACAAAGCAAAACGACACATTCACACAAGGACAGAGGGTAGAAATGCCGTGAGCTGTGGAAAGCCACCAGGAGCACAGCAAAGGCACCACACCTGCTGTGTCTAGACAGGTGGGAGAGCAGCGGGGGCCGCAGGCCTGCACCTCCAGGGAGGCCTCGCCCGCTGGCCTGGTGGTGAAAGCTTGCATCACAGAGGCGCTGGTGACTGGTGACGCTGTGTCCATGACACCTTCACATCCTAAGATGAAGGAGAGACAGATAAGGGAAGGAAGGAAGGAGGGCGGGAGAGACAGAGAGTAAGAGGAGTCGAATTAACTGCCCTGACAAGACCAGGGAGAGGTCAAGCTGGGTGGGAAGTTGGAAGAGTGACAAAGTCGCCTATCAAATGCTGGTCCTGGCTGGCGGGGCTCCTTCAATGCCGTCCATGGCCAGGCCTGGTCCTAAGGGAACACTGGCAGCTGGGAGGAGGAAGCTCCCGCTCACTGCCCTCCAGGCTTTGGGATGCAAGGTAGAGAAGTCAGCTGCGCAGGGAGACACCGAGGCCAGGAGCAAAGAAACCGCAGCCAGAAGCACAGGCTTCCGAGGGTGGCCTGAGGCAATTTCCCCTGGCACTGAGGTGGGGCAGAGCAGAGACCCACACAGCTCCCTGGTGACTGGAGGGACTGCCGGGGCAATGCCGGGCTGACCTGCGTCCAGGCCCCAGAGCGTTATTCTGCGGAGGACTCAGCAGCCAGGATGCTCAGGCCAGAGTCAGATGGTGGCCTGTGATTTCACAAATTGAAAGCTGACACTCGTGCCTCAGAATGGCGGCTGCCACGGCAGTGTCTTTTAGCTCCTGGGCGTGGGATGTGTACGGCCATTTCATGACAGGGACCAGTTAACCATGGATATGTTCGTGGCATTCAAATTGTGTAAAAGGAATTTCTCAAACTGGGGACAGTACCATGGGGTGGAGGGAGTGCTATGTTCCGGTTTGCCTGTCACCTGAGTGAGGGAACAAAGGAAGGGAGGCACGGGTGGCGCCTACTCACCACTGACGTGGCCACGGCTGACTAATAGATGTGCAGCCAGAATGGACCAGTTGATCAAAGCAGATTCGGGAGCTCTCGGACAGCGACCACAGGGCCTTCGGGTCTTTGATCTTTTCCCCAGTTC
Source organism: Geosciurus inauris (assembly GCA_004024805.1). Lineage (NCBI taxonomy): Eukaryota > Metazoa > Chordata > Mammalia > Rodentia > Sciuridae > Geosciurus > Geosciurus inauris. The sequence continues at coordinate 7,814 of PVHX01010983.1, forward strand.
CCTGTGGGAGAAGCTCCAGCGTTTCTTCTGGAGGCTCCTGGCAGGGTCTGATCTGGAGGTGAACAGGCGTGTCCCCTGGGACCCAGCAAGAAAGAAAGCTGGGCCTCACAGGGTGCCTGTCTGGAGAAGAGGAGGAGACCAAGAAGGAAAACTGGAGGTTCTAAAGGCTCGATGGAGGAGTGCATGGCACAGAGTCGATTCTAACCAGCTTGCATTTTAGAAAAGTGTTGTTTTGAACCATATGAAGTGGTTTGCATTGGATCTTCACTGCATCTGTGAAAACAGTGGTTTCTTATGATCTAACTAAATATTGTAAAATGTCAGAATACCAGAAAGCCCCAGAGTGAGATTTACAGGTTCCTAATGATGTGTATGCCGATGCCCTGATTTGTAGCTCTTGGCTCAGCAGCAGGGGGCTCCGGGGTATTTCCTTCTTGTCATTCTGGCCAAGCACTTTTGGGTGAGATCAAAGGCAACCAGCCTCTCCTTCCCAGCCCCCCAGACCCACAAGTGCCAACTTCCCCATAGGAGCTGTTCGTGGGGAGCTTTCTACTGGCTTACACTCTGGAATGGAGAGGCAGCGAGTCTCAGAGACTCAGAGCCACCGACCGAGGTCCATCTGTTCCGTTTCAGCGAAGGCTTTCCTGTGGTCGTCGCAGATGCCAAGCGGGCTCCCTGGTCAGGAGCAGCCCCCACTTCTCCCGTCCTCCTTACCCATCACCTTTAACTTCCATCTGCATTCAGGTGGTTTTCAGCAAAGAGCAAACACCTTTCTCAGTGGAGTGAGAGCCCCTGAGAAGGAGGGGCAGCAGCAGGAAGGTGACCACCAGGCCTCGGGCTTCACTTGTGAATACACGGCCGAGCGCTCTGCAGGGTCTGTGAGCAGGCTTCAGAGGCCTGTCACTTGCTCTGGGACCTCGTGGCTCCAAGCACTGGCCTCTCTGTGACAAAGAAAGCGTGTTGAACTGGGAGGCCTTGACAAAGACTTCCTAATACGCCGGTCACGGGGCTGCGGGGACTGAGTCACAGCGCCGGCCGGTGCCACCGTGCTTATGATGAAACTGCTCTAATGGGTTGGTCTAATGAATAGCTTGTGTGGATATGATCTACCAACTTCAAAGCACTAAAGAAAAGTGAAATTTTATTTTATTTTTTTAAGAGGAAAGGGAAAAGGAAAAATATTTAAAGGAAAAAGAAAATCTCTGAGACTGAGCAACGCCCTCCTCAGGGATGGCGACGTGAGTGTGCCCCACGCTGGTGTTTGGTGTACTGTGACGGGATTTCGAAGTTGGAAATGAGCTGTTGGTGTTCTTGGACCCAGCGAGGAGTGGGGTGGGTGGGCTGGGGCGAGCTCATGTGCAGTGGGGGGCCTGCAGGAGCAAAGCCATCACTGCTGGCCAGGTGGACAGCAGCCAGGCCCATCCGAGTCTCTGCGACACCTGCTCCCATGCTGCTACCTGGCTCGCTGGCCTTGACATCTCTAGACGAGCAGCTTCTGCCCTGCAGCATTGGTCCCAGTCGAAGTGGGAGCCCCTCCACGTAGCGCCCTCCCCTGCTCACTCGGAGTTCCCTGGGCTTCCTCTCCCGGAACCGGGATTTCCACGCTCCTCTCCTGTGAAAAGTTTTCCATCTGTCCTTTGGCATCCTTTGGTCAGAGCCAATCATCTGCTTCATTTCAATACCTCCTCTTTGTTTTCTCCAGGCTTCATCTTCCCAGGGCATTCCTGGCATTCCCTTGGTGGATGTCCCCCATTTTACCACATCTTAGAGCTGAGGAAGGGACAAACATACTCCTCGAGTCCCTGAATCAGTTTCCAAACAACTGCTCTTCAGTGAAAGGATGCTTAGTCTAGTTTCTGTTGCTATAACAGAATACCTTGGGCTGGGATATTTATAAGGAAAAGAGGTTTCTTTATCCCACATTTCTGGAGTTCCAAGAGCATGGTACCTGCATCTACACCACTTCTGGTAAAGGCCTCATGGTAAAAAAGCAGAAGAGAAGCTGGTGTGTGTGCAAGAGAGGGAGCATGGAGACAAGCTTGTTTCCCCAAAACCTGCTCCCATGAGAATGAGCCCATTCATAAAAACAAAACAAAACAAAACAAAAACTTGCATTAATCCCCTCGCGAGGGCAGATCCCTCATGACCCCAGTACCTCCTGGAGGCCCCACCTCTCAACACCACTACATTGAAACCAAGCCTCAACCCAGGTGTGGATGGGGACAAACCACCTCCCAATCCACAGCCACCTTCGCCTGGGGGCTCACGGTCAGCAGCAGAGTGTCTTCCTTCGGTCATTACCTCCGTCCCCAACACCTCTGCCACTCACTCCCGAAGCCCTGAGGACTCTGCCCTGGCATGTGGCCTCCTTCTCCCCCCTAGTCCCAGCGTGGTCTTCCACCTTCAGGTCACAGGCAAGCCCCTGACGCCCGGCTACCCTCTGCTCTGGCAAACCTCGATCCTGGAGGCCGCCATCAGCCAGGACTCAGGAGACCCTCTGTGACTGCAGCTCCCTCTCCATCCACCCGCCATGCCCACCTGCCAGCTGCAGCCTCCCTTTGGTGGAGACCAGGCCCTGCTTAGTCTTCCAGCCCCTCCGTGACTCATGAGCCCCTCACAGCCTTCGTTTCCTTCCTACGCAGCCTGGACTCTGGGGTCCGTCGTGTTAACTGATGTCCTCACAGGGGCCACCTGGACTCTCCTTCCTTCATCCCTCCTCACACCCAGCAGCCCTTCCCTCCACACCCCTCAGAGAACTGAAGGCCGCTGCAGGAAGCGGCAGAGCTGTGCGGACGTCGTCTGTGCAGATCTGCGGTCTGTAGCGAGGGGGCCGTCCAGGCGTCTCAACGCGCCCTTTGCTTCTCGAGTTGGATTCCTCCCTCCGTCACCTCTCCTTGGACTCCTCATCTTTTCCATCTCTCAGTAGCCATCTCACCTGCTACTCCACAGAGAGGACGGAAGCACTGGGTCAGCTCCAGGCCCACCACCCCTTGCCCCGTGATGAGCCCCACTTGTTCATGTTGGCTCAGCCCCTTTCCTGCTCTTCTTATGAGAACACCTGGGAAGAGACCTTCAACCAAGGAAAAGGGACCAAGAGACAAAAGTGACCTCACAAGGTGAGACCCACGGTGCCCACAGAATGGCCTCCTGTCCACGCTTTCAGAGTTCAGGTCAGAGCAGGCAGGCCTGCGGGGAAGCTTTCCTGGATGGCCAGGAAGAGGAAGGCCATCCCCCCAGGCAGAGGGGTGGCTCTGAGAGGAGGACAGGAGTGTAGACATGTGTCATGCTTCTGGAGACCAGGTGTTGGCTGGGCTGGGGTGAAAGACGCCTCCGCCCCAGGGGAGGACCAGGCACAGGCACCTGCCCCACGGGGCTCCAGAGGCAGCCCCTGCCCCTACTTCTCCCTTTCCTACTCCTGGCCTCTGGTCCACCATGTATTTTCATCCCACATATATGTATCTCATGCCCACTGTGCCAGAAGCCACACCATGTGCTACAGAGCCACTTGAGCACAAAGGCACAGTCCTGCTACTTTGTGACTTTACAGGTGGGAAGATTTGCTGTGTCCAACACCACCCAAAGCACTCTGCAAGCACCATCTCGCTTATCTGCCCTAGGTGGTTGGCACAATTATCAATGCTGTATTCAAGGCAGACACTGCGACTTACGTTAAATAATCCAACAGTTGCTCTAAATAGCAGGTGGTGCCCGTGGTAGTTGAACATAGATGAGTGGATTTGAACCTCTAAGCTCTGCATTTTCTCATCAGCCTATAATGACTGTTTATTCTATAGCCTGTGGGTTTGTTAAGGACAAGAATTTTTATTTATTTTTGAATGCAAAGAATATTATTTCTGGAACATAAAAAAATCTTTTTTCACCTTTTAAAATTGTCCTTGAGATATAACTTACCTGCAGTGACGTCAATGTGCCCTAAGGGCACGCGTGACCACTTTGGCAAAGGCTTCCATCTGTGCACCTCTCGCTCCAGCCAAGATACAAAATTCTTTCTCTCTCTAGAAAGTTCTTCTTGGCCCCAGGCAACTTCTTGCCCACCCCAGGCAACCACTGATCTGACCGTTACCACAGCAGAGTGAGTTCAAAATCTGCAGGATCCTGTATTATAAAACCAGACCATACATGCCACTTTGGGTCTGGCTTCTTTAAGCAGCCCGATGTTTCTAGGATCTTCCAGGTTCTGTTTTAGGAGTTCATTCTTTTCTGCTACTGAGGAACGTTCCACTGCATGGAAATGAAACAGTGGATAAATCTGCTGTGACATTAGGTGGCAAGCCCTCGTGATGGCTCCATCTCTCTTGCATAGACACCTGGGGGTGGGATTGCTGGGTCACATGATGACCAGTGCACGTGACTGCACCAGAGAGCACCGACTGTTTTCCAAGTGGTTGCAGCCTTTTTTATTCCCACCGACAATGTATGAAAGGTCCAGTTGCTCTGTGTCCTTGACAGCACTTGATATTGCCAGTTGTTCTGTCCTTTAAATTTGCTATTTTGGAATAATTTCAAGCTTACAGAAAAGATACCAAAATAGTACAGAGTCTTTCTATGTTAACCCAGTTTCTCCTGATGTTAGGACTTGTGTGACCGCAGTGCTACGACTAAAGGTAAGAGATGAACACTGGGGTGATACCATTAACTAAGCTATAGACTATTCAGAATCCACTGGTTTTCACTAACGGGAAACCAGTATCCTGTCTCCTGGGCCTGGCAGTCTTTCTTTGTTTTCCTGACCTTGACACTTTGTTTCCTTTGCTACCGGGGATTGAACCCAGGGGTGATCTGCCTATCCCTGAGCCACATCCCCAGCCCTTTCAATTTTTATTTTGAGACAGAGTCTCACTAAGTTACGTAAGGCCTCACCAAGTTGCTAAGGCTGGCCTCAAACTTGTGATCCTCCTGTCTCAACCTCACAAGTCCCTGGGATTACCGATATGTAGCATAGTGCTCAGCAATCTTGACACTGCCTAAGAGTAATTGTCAGTGATTTTATGGAATGTCCCCAAATGTGGGTCTGTCTGATATTTACTTATAATTCATTTGTTAAGAGCACCAAAACCTGGTGTGCTCTTCTCAATGGATTGTGTTACAGGTAAAATAAAGTTGATGTCTTAATACTGGTGATGCTGACCTTGATCACTTGGCTGAGGTTCTGTCTCTGGGTTTTCTACTGTAAAGTCACTCTTTTTCCTTTTGTAGTAATAAACACGTTGGAAGCCAAGTGTGATGGTGCATGCCCATAATCCCAGCAACCGGGGAGGCTGAGGCAGGAGGATTGCAGGTTCAAGACCAGTAATAAAAAATAAAAGTTAAAAAAACTGCTGGGGATGTGGCTCAGTGGTTAGGCATCCTTGGGTTTAATCCCCAATAGCAAAAAAGAAAACACTGGGGGAAGATGTTGTGAGACTAGACAAGTCCCTGGCTTTATTCCAACTTCTGTCTACTCACTTCAGTGTGAGTGCATTTTGCCTGTAACCGTGATGGCTGGGGTGGTGATGGTGACTTTCTACTCCTCATGGCTCTACCTGTTCTGACTGGAGTGACTCAGTGAGAACGGCTGTTCTTCAGTCCCCATTTGTATCCATTGCCGTGTCCTCCCCAGCACGGGCTGTCTGTGGACTCACTGTGTGACTCGGATTGCTTCAGCTCAGTCACCGGGAGCTCGCCGCCCTGTCCTTTGGACAGTCACGTGTTTCCGAAGCCCGTCCTACTTTCTGGCTGGCGTTTCAGGCTGAGCCACCTTGTGGGTGACAGGGGCGCTCCACTGTGGCTCGTGTTTCTCTGAGGACTAACTTTGCGTTCACATTCCCCGAGTTCGCGGAGCTTTCTGTAAAGCGACTTTGAGCTTGGCCTGGTGGTGAGCACGGCATCCGCTCTTGCCTCTCGCACACTCTGCTGGGTAGCTCCTCTTCCGACGCTGAATTGCAGTGATGGTTTATCTGTTCTGGTTTCATTTGTGAGTCGATTTTGTTCCACTTAACACTTCACACCTAACACCGGCATGTCTACTTGCTGCCTCAGTCTCCCCCTTCCTCCTCCCACCTCCTCTGCCCCCTCTCCTCAGCACCCCGCAGTACCCACGAGAGTGGATCCCACTCGCCCGCCCTGTGCCTATGGTGGATTCCTGTCCTATCTGGCATGTAGCAAATAGTAAACTCCATCCAACAGTGTGTGCTAAACAGCTGGTTTTCTTTTAAGTAAATCACATGAGGGAAAAACTCCCCACAGACTCCTCTTAGGCTTACCTGCTTATATAACATTTTCTGTCCTACTTATTTATATCTATAGATCCCCAAATCCGGTGACATTTCTCTTCAGCCTGAAGGACATCATTTAGCTTGTCTTGAATACAACTCTGCTGGTAATCAGCTTTCATTGATCCAAACATGTCTATTTTTATCTCTCTTTTAAAGGTTATTTTGATTGGACATGGACTTCTAGGTTGGCAGTTATTTTTTCCCTTAGCATTTTAAAGGTGCCCATTATCTCTGGCCCCTTGTTGACTCCTGTATAGAGTGACCTTTATTCCTGCTACTTTCAAGATTCCCTCTTTACTTTTTTTCTCATTAGTTTAACTGTGGTGTGTCGAGGTGGGGGTTCCCCACATTTGTATTTCCCAGGTTTGCAGAGCTTTTTGGATTTAGAAATTGTTTCCCAATTATTCTGTGAGAAAGAGCCATTCCTTCTCTTGTGGATGGTTCTGAACTTGTGAAGATCTGGCTAATATTTTTTTTTTAAGTATTTTTCTGCCCCCTTCTTCCTCTCTCTTTTCCTTCTGGGGCTCCAATTACTTACATGTCAGACTCTTTGAAACTGCCCACAGATATCCAAATCTGTTTATGTTTCCAATCCTTTTAAAAATCTCTTTCTTCTTTTTGTTCTTTAGATCATACAATTCACATCTCAATTTCACAGACCCTTCCTTTGATTCTTTTCACATGTTTATAATAGCTACTTTAAAAAAAATTTTTTTTGACCAAGTCCAACACCCCAGCTGCCCTGGGCTCAGTTTCCATTGACTGCTTTCCTCATGACGCTGCTCCACATCTGTCCATATGTTTAGCAACTCTTCTGTTGAATATTAGACGTTGTCAGTAGCAGTTGCAGGGACTCTGGAGTCTGTCTTCTTTTCTCTTGTGGGTGCTGACTCTTGTTTTAGTGCCTAGCTCAACCCCCAGGAGCTGGGAGCTTTGGGAGTCTAGGTCCACACAAGCCCAGGTATTCACAGACTGTTTGGTGAGACTCAAGCTCCAAACTCTGCCTCCGGTGGGTCTTTTTGGGATTCCTCCCAGCTTCTTTGGGCCAGTCTAAAGCTGGTGTGACTCCAGGTCTTCCTCATGTTTCTGGGGGTGCTGAGGTCACTAAGAAGATGCTCCTCCAGCAAGGCTGGGACTCAGCGCGCCCCAGCACCTGCCTCCCCGGCACCGCCCTCCCTGAACCGTCTCTGCTCCACTCTCAGCCCTGGGGTGGCTGCCATGTGGCAAGATGCTGTGTGCATGGCAAGCCCCTGGGGACAGTGGCATGGATGACGCCCGCAGGCCGCTGGTCTCCAGCCACTTGAGCTCTTGGCCGCCGCCCAGTGAACTGTCGTGATTGTGCTGTGTGTCCCTTCTCCCAGGGTTTGCCCGTGCTGCCTGGGGCCACTGCTGCAAGCAGTGGCCGCCTGTGGTCGTCCAGATTCCCAGGCGCTGTGTCTGGAAGGTCACTCTGGTGTTCTCTCAGGATCGGGAGTCGAGTGCCCTGCTAAGGACGTGTGAACCAATCCCCGAGTAAGTAGGAGAGGAGTGACACCAGAGAAAAATCACAAGTCTTTTTTTCTTTTTCTCTTTGTTCAGCAGTGATTTTGTACAGAGCCACAGCTGAGGTGGGGGTGAAGGGCTGTGGGAGGAGGGGACGCGGAGCAGCTCTGGGACAGTGGATACTGGCGGCAAGGCCTCCTCTCCTGTGTGAGAAAACCAAGTCCAGAAATTAAGCGAGATTTGCAGGCACTGGGTAACCTGAGCCAGCAGGTAACTGGGAAGAGAGCCGGGAAGGCGAGGTCTCGGGCCAGTCCTTCCACACCAATGAACTCAACTGTGAAAGGGTCTTTCAGTAGGTGGGAGCTTGGGGACCCTGAGACATACTTGTGTTTCATCCACAATCCGTCATCTGAGATTCTGGAACACCACCGGCCCAATATGACTAATGTGTTTTAAAGCACCTGCTCGGGACCTTCCTGGGTCGCCTCTCCTCCCAGGATGGCCATTCCCAGCTGGAACTTGTGAGCCCCAGGGTACCAGCCCGCGCCTGGTGTGAACGTGGCTCTCCTGCAGAGCACCAGCTGGAGCTCCTTCATGATCTCATTTTTGTGGGAAGCTCTGTGCTGGGCGCTGTGGAAGACAGGAAGGGGGGAAAGGCAGTTTCCTGCCCACCAAACAGAAGACTCGTCACAAAGGTGAGCAGAAGCCTGCAAAGCCACAGCCGGTCGAGTAATGGATTCCAAAGTCCAAAACCCCTGAGGATGAGCTAAATAAGTGAGGGTGTTTGTTAGCATTAGGCAGGAAAGAGAGGGGGAAAGTCAGAAAAGAATTAAACAGGTTATGTGGATGGAAAGGATACCGAAGGGAAAGAATTTGAGTGTGTGACTCGACACAAGGAGAAGGTGCAGGTCTACACACATGGCTTACATATCCTCTATGTGACAGAGAGTCAGAGACAGGCCCTGGCCCTCTGCCTGTCATGAGGATGGCCTCTCTGACTTTGTGCACTTGCTGGGGCTTTAAATGAGATAACGTGCAAACTGCTTGGCCCAGCGGCTGACCCTCCGTGAGCACCACCAGTGTCACTATCGATGTGCTTACTTCCTGCTCTCCGTCCAGCACATCGGAGGGTTGGACTTGGGCCAGAAGCTGGCCCCTCCTGACTCACCAATTGCACTGTGTTCTTAAATCTTCCAAGTTGTGGACAGTTCTGAAAGAATCTAACCCTTTCCCCAGTCAGGATTGTGTCTGTGGTGAGCCCGGTGCACCTGGTTTCAGTCCAGGTGAACAGCATTCCTGGAGAGACTTTTGCAAAACCAGAGTCTCATTAAAGAAGCAGGAAGAATAAGAAGTGAAAGTCCTTGTCTCCTTCTGCAGTGATTCCAGAGGCACACACTCAACAGCTGTCCTTGGGCATCACCAGCGGCTCCGTAGCATGCGTGTAGCACGTACTTCCACATCGTCTTATTTAAGCCTTACACACAAATGTGCCCTCCCCTCTGACGCCCCGACCCTGTGGGCTTTCCTCAGCCCTCTCCTTGTTTCCATCTGAGGATGCAGGCCCAGAGGGGCCACACGATGTCCTCAACAGCAGCGCTGCCCAGCGCTCCTGTGGCCGGGCAGTGTTTGAACTCAGGACACTCATCTCCAGCCCCAGTACCTCCTGATTGTCCCAGTTTCCTCTTGATGCCATGACAAATCACCACAAGCTTAATGGCTTAAGACCAGGCAGAGTTACTGTCTCATGATCACTCAGGGTCACGAGTCAGGGCACAAGACCACGGCCCAACACAGGTGCAGGCAGGCTTTCTGGAGGCTCTGGAGATGAATCCTCTTGCATAGTCACTTGACAGGTGGCAGAAGCCACTCCTGTGTGGTTTTAGGATCTGGATCCCTGCTTTCCTGCTAGTTGTGGACGGGACTTGTTTTCAGCTTCTGGAAGCTTCTGTGTTCCTGACTCTGCGTGGCTGTCCTCCAACACAGCAGCAAAGGGCTGAGTCCCTCTCCTGCTTCAGATCTCTCTGAACTGCCCTTCTGCCTCCTCATTTATTGATCAATCAATCAAAGATATTTATAGTGCACACATCATGTGACAGAATGCTGAAGACAACAGAACTATAGAAGGCAGTTCCTCCTAGGAGCGTACAATCTAGTGGGGAGTTGAACGCGAGCTTGCAAAAGCAACGACACGGAAGGCGCATGCTTGGGACCTAGAGCCGCACACAGAAACTGCATGTAGCATGAATTCAGGGGAAGGAGAGGTGGCCTCCATGAGCTCAGATGGTTGAAGATGTCCACGTGCAGGGCCATCTGCAAAGACAGGGAAGTTCAAGTGACAGTGGCACAGGACCAGCAGGGGACCGTGCTATTCTGGGGTCCAGGGGATGCACTCAATTGGCAACCTCAGAGCCTTCTGGAGTGTAGGCTTGCAGACGTTCCCTGGAGCCCTGGCCGCAGAGTCCAGCGGGATGAGTGGGGAATTGCAGGGTCTTGGGACCTGAGTGTGTCCTCTCTGAGCAGGTAGATTCCTGGAGTGGGGAGATGCTGACCTTCAGCCGTGCTCTGCCAGGGAGCGCCCTGGGTGCTGCCCAGCACCCTGCACCACACTGCTGGGGGTAGCATACTTCCCTGGCACCTACCGTGTGGGTGGCATGCTGTCAGGGGGTGTGCTGCCTCAGCTGCCCTCAGATGTGGACAGGACTCCAGAGCGCTGGTGAGAGCAGCCAGGCTGAGTGCTCCTGGGCCAGGAGGATGTGGCCCACCTCTTGGTTTCTTTCTCTCCCAGCATTGGGGCCAGGACAACGGGCTGAAGTCCTGGGGAGCAGCAAGCCTCAGTGTGCCTCTCCAAGCTGCTGAGTACAGGCCTGTTTGAAGAAAGTGGTGGTCGAGTGGATAGCGAGGTGGCTGCCCCTTCACAAGCCAGTGCTGGAGCAAGCTGAGCTGCTGAGCCGCTGAGCCGCCGAGCCACTGAGCCCTGAGGTGGCAGGAGATGGTGTGTCCCCAGCACCCTTCCTTCTTCCTTCTTTTCTTTCCCCTTTTAATCATGTGCAGGGGTGGAGGGCGTCCACTGAGGTGAGAAGACTCAGTTATGTTTCTTCACTCACAGGCCAGGTACAATCTGTCAGGTGGTGTGGCTAAGAGCCAGAGATGTGGGCAGGGGCATTATGGGAATCAGCTAGGCCAGCCATGGCCAGCTGCCAGGACCTGCGTGGGCCGGAGGACCCCAGGGGAGGCATGTGCCATTGGCTAATCCCCAGCAGACCCTGTCTCGAGGCCCAGACCTGAGCCACACTCCCCAGAGGACCAGAAGAAAGGAGGGTGGCAACACCCAGCCAAACGTGACAGGCTGCGCGTCTGCATGGTGTGGGCCCTGACACCTGCGCGTGGCGCCACCTGGGAGCTGGGGACCTGGGGTGGACATCCTGCACATACCTGATCAGGTGTCCACCATCCTCGGGGACCCTGACCTCATAAATGCTGCAACCATAACACCTCCCCCCTGAATGAGGAGGCTGGCGCTGCGTCCGGCTTACCGGTCTGTGGGGCTGCCCTCGGCGTCAGTGCTCGCGAGACAGCCCAGCATTTCTGGAAGCACTCATCGGTTCTGTGGCAGGATGTGCAGCTGGACGGCTGTGTTGCCCCCGCCAGCACCCACCTCGAGGTCTCTGTCCGTCTTGTAGGATGGAGAGTCTGCACCCACTGACATCACTCCCATGGCCTCCCCTGCCACGGCATTCACCAGTCTACCCTCTGTCCCGGTGACCTTGACTCCTTCCCACACCCCACACGAATGGCCTGGCACAGGGCTTGCCCTCTGCATCTTGCTGATTTCACCGAATGTCCTCAAGTTTCCTCCGTCTTGTAGCATGCGTTAGAATTCCCTCCCTTCTTAAGATGGTCTAGTCCTCAATTGCATGCATAGCTGTATATTGCTTATCCACTCATCTGGGGATGGACACTAGGGCCACTTCTATCTTTTAACTGTTGTGAAGGGTGTGACCATGAACAGGGGTGTGCAAATACCCGTTCAAGCCCTTGCTTCCAATTCTTTCGGGTCGGCACCCGGAAGTGGAATTACACCAAGGTTCTGTAGGTGTTGCTGATTGACTGATTGTCCCCAACCTCATATGTGAGAATTTCATTTTTTGACCCCAAGGGAAAGGTGTTCATGTAGAGCTAGCATCTCTACCTTCTTCTCCTGGACGCAGCCTGTTGAGGCAGTTGGGCCCGTGTACGCCTCATGTCCTCCTGCAGCACAGCAGTGATTCTCTGCGGTGCTGATTCCAGCTCACATTTGTTTCTCATGATGCATGACCACCATCCACCTGTTGTGTCCTGGGAGGGACATGAGGTAGTGGGCAGAGCATGGCATCCTCGGGCCCCTCACGCCCCATCCTGCCCGTGCTGCCCTCTTGGGAATCCTGAGACTCTTCTGAGTTTCCCTGCACATTCCCATCCTCTTCCAAGGAGGATGAGCTATTGCCCCTGAATCTCCGCTGGAAAGAGGACAGGGAGGAGAAGCCATTTGGCAGTGAGGTTCAGATGAGTCTTGTGGGGCCAAGGTTCTGGTGCATGAGTCCAGACTCCCGAGTTTGCTAACTTCCCTGAAGACAGTGGATCTGGCCAGGAGGAGGAAGGGAGACGGCCACGCTGTGCGCTGGGGTTCATGGCATCTCTGACAGCCAGAGCTGAAGGTGGCTGGCAGGCCCAGCCCACAGGAGAACCTGTGGACTGAGCTCTCCCTGAGGGCAGGATCTGGGCCCCCACAGGACCACGCCCAAGAGGTTTCCAGTGCCTGCTTGCAGTCCGAGGTAGCATACCTTGCAAGAGTGTGACAGCTTGCATCTTAAGTGCCCCCCAGAGCTCATGTGCTGAAGACTTGGTCCTTTGCAGAAGGCACTGGGGGTGGTGGAAATGTCGCGAGGGCCATCTCTGTGCATGCATGCGTGTTTGAGAGGACGATGACATGACCACACCTGCACACGCAGTCACACTGGTGCCACAGACTGGCCTGTGAGGGCTCAGGAGGTTTGGGAGGGTGGGGCATGCCCTGGAAGGGTACCAGGGACCTCAGTCCCTTCCTCTTGCTCTCTCTGGCCACCATGAGGTGAGCAGCTGTGCTCTCCCAGGGACTCCCCATGATTCCTGCCTCACCACAGGACAGAAAACAATGGAGGCAGCTGACTGTGGACGGAAGCCTCCAACCCCTGGAGCCAACCTAACCCTTCTGTCCTTCTGTTGATCTCAGGTATTCTGTCATGGTGACGCACAGATAAGACAAAAAGTGTCTAGAATCCTTGGCCTGGTTGTCATGTAGAGCTGGGACAGTGTCTCAGCCAGAGAAGTGAAATGGGGAGACAGTGGCAAATTCATCTGTGGCAAACGTCCAGCGACGGTTTTCAAAGTTCAGCACAGGCCAGAGCTGTGTTGTCCGGTCGTCTCTCTTGGCACACGGAGCCAGCCCCAAACTCACTGGCTACAAACAACAGTTACCTGATTATATCTCACGGCTCAGGCAGAGCTCAGCCAGACATGTCTGGGTTGGGGGCAAGGACAGAGCAAGTCACCAGGTGGTCCAGCTGGCAGGGCTGAAGATAGCCACACTCCTATGTCTGCTGTCTCAGTGAGGATGGGCAGAAGGCTGGGCACAATGGAACTGTCATCTGGAACACTTCCACGTGGCCCTCCCACTGTGGCTCAGGGCTCCAGGACAGGGCGTTCCAGTGAACAAGGTAAATGGCTAATGTCCTTTTATGACCCAGCCTTAGAAGCCACTGCATATCACGTCTGATGCACTCTATTGGTTGAAACAGTCACGGGTCGCTCAGCCTAAGCAGAGAGGACACAAACTCTGCCTTTTGATGACAGGAGTGCCAGAGAATCTGCCACTGTGCTGCCATCTCTGTGCATGTGCATTTGAAAGGACGATGACATTACCATGACTGCATACACAGTGACCTAGTGCCAGACTGTGACACAGGAGGGGTTATGTGGTTTGAGAGGAGCAGAAATCACATCTTGCTGGTCACCAGATTTCGTGGATGAGATTTGGCATGCAAGCCAGGCCCTGAAGGACAGAACTGACCCTATGACAGAGCAGGAGGAAGCATGTCCCAGCAGGACCCCGTGAGCAGAGACAGGGGAAGAGACCACAAGGGCAGGCAGGCTCGGAGGCTGTGCTATAGAAAGAGGTGGCCTCACGAACAAAGTGGACCCGGAAAGGTCACATCAGCAAAGATCAAGGACAGGGTAGGGTGAGTGTGGCTTAGAGAACCCCTAGAGGACAGGTTAGGGTGGGGACCTGAGAGGATCTGGAGGAGTTGGGAGAGGAAGGGACTCAGGTTCTAGAACAGCTGAGTAAGGCTGATGGCGAGTGTTCTGGAGGCGAAGGACTTGGAGAGCTGGGCGGATGGCTTCACCTTGAGAATAAGGAGGCCTGTTTTTCCTCAGGGGTGGGAGCAAAGGAAAGAAATGGGTGACTGACGAGCCTTGGAAGTACAGAGAAGTAAAGCAAGGGATGACCTCAATCCTCTGAGTAAGGCAGGGGTGAGATTACTGAAAGTTAAGAATCACTGATGAATACGTTAGACATTTACAAAATGTGATTTTTTTTATTATTCTAAATAATTATACAAGTCACTTTTACTTTTAATGCTTTTCCTGATTACAAAAACACAGCTATTGCAGAAAACTTTAAAAATATTTAAAACCACAAGAAATGAAAGGCACCTATATCCTCCACCATCACCTAAGGGCTAGGAGCTGGATTTATTTCCATGCAATCTATTATGCAGCAAGAGTTCTACTTTACAATGCAGAATGCAAATATTTCATATATTTGAGATTTTGTAGGGTTTTGCTTATGCTTCAACAGTCTGAACACATCTTTGGAGGCGGCCCTGATGTTGAGATACCATAACTCATGCAGCCGTTCCTCTGCTTGGGAACATGTAGAAGGCTCCTGATTTGCTGTTATTTTATCCGTGTGTATATTTGGTAGACGTCCAGATGTATACATGCATGTGATAGAGATGTTTCAGGCGAGCCTATCAGTGCTTTTCTTAGCACACATGCTCTTTGAAGACTCTTGAGGCCTATGGCCAAGTTACCTTTCCAGAAAGGGCCATGGTTTTAGGTCCTCTCCATAAAGCAGCCTAGGGACCCTCCTCAACGTCTCCATCCCTCACAAGAAGTACTTGGGAAGCTGCTGCTTCTGGTAGTTGGCACCTTGGTCCTCTGTTTAGCATAAAGCCTGAGGTCCTGTTCAAAGGAACCAGAGCTCAGAAGCCTCAGGGCCTCTCTAAAACCCTTCTTTCCCTGGGGCCTTTGTGAGGGGTGCGTGGGGCGGAGGAGACTTGAAGGTGCCTTTCCGCGGGCGGTTCCGGTACTTCGCCATCCTCCCTGGCTTCAGATGGACCAACTGTCTGGCCAATAAGAAGAGAAGGACAGAATCCGGCGCTCGCTATTTTTTTGATGGTGGCTTTGACTAGGCGGAAATACGTGGGGGCAGGAGTCGCTGGGAGGGCAGCTCCTGGCCCAGAAGTGGCCCCGCGGCGCGCGCGCGCGCGCGTACACCCACCCCGCGGGGGCCGCTCGGCGGGAGCCTGGGCAGGGGACGCCGCGGAGCAGCGCAGGAGGCCGGCGGGGGTCGGGTACCCGGCGGGCTGGGAGCGGCCGCGGGCGGGGTGCCCCGGGCCGCGCCCAGCCCCGCGCTCCGCCAAGTTTGCGCGCGGTCCCCGCCGACTCCCTCCCGGTTACCTGAGCCGGCGCCCACGTCACTGCCACATCATCTGGGCCTTTTATATTGCAAGGAACCAGGAAAGAGGGAAGGAGAGCGTCGCCGCAGCGAGCCAATCGCGGGCGGGCGGCGGCGGGAGGAGCGCGCGGGCCGAGCGAGCCGGGCCGAGGGGGCGGCGGCCGCTCCGGCGGCCTGCGACGCTGTCCCGGCGGCGGGGAAGATGCTGCAGTCCCTGGCCGGCAGCTCGTGCGTGCGCCTGGTGGAGCGGCACCGCTCGGCCTGGTGCTTCGGCTTCCTGGTGCTCGGCTACCTGCTCTACCTGGTCTTCGGCGCCGTGGTCTTCTCCTCGGTGGAGCTGCCCTACGAGGACCTGCTGCGCCAGGAGCTGCGCAAGCTGAAGCGCCGCTTCCTGGAGGAGCACCAGTGCCTGTCGGAGCCGCAGCTGGAGCAGTTCCTGGGCCGCGTGCTGGAGGCCAGCAACTACGGCGTGTCGGTGCTCAGCAACGCCTCGGGCAACTGGAATTGGGACTTCACCTCGGCGCTCTTCTTCGCCAGCACGGTGCTGTCCACCACAGGTAGCAGGCCGCGGCCACCTCCGGGGCGTCCGGGCCTCTCCATCCCCCGCCCCCAGCCTCTGACCCTCCCTGGCCCCTTCTGCGTTGGCCCGCAGGTAGCCTCGGAGCGCGACTTGTTGTGACCGCTTGTAACTCCTGGGGAGGGTTCCCTAACGTTCGGCCTGAGTGGCTGCAGGGGCTACGTCCGCTGCGTTCTTCTTTCGGGATACCCGACCCTAGATCGTAAGCTGAACCGGTAGCATCCTGGCCGCCCAGCGGCAAGGCGGTGGTATGTGGCAATTGCTTTGTGCGCCTGATGCGGTCACCTTCCTCTGACCCGCTCCCAGAGGGCTGAGGTCGCAGAATCGAATAATGATAGCTCTGCAGCCCGCCTTCTGGACTGTGCCTTCTCTTTTGGTCCCTATTGCATGGATATTTAGTCTCTTAGTACCGGGAGGCATGGGGGTAGCTGAGTGACATCACTCTGCTCTTTGCAGGTGACCTCTAACAGGCCCATCGGGTTTCTTTCAGAATAGGAGGAGGGTAGGGGAGAGGAAAACCAGCGGCCGGCCGATTGCCCAGGAGCCGACAAAATGGGGCGCCCTGATTCAGCAGTTATTTCAACTTTAGGTACGCGGCTCCCGGTCAACTTCAAAGCGCCACCTCCTGCAGGACGCTCAGGAATGGAGCAGTGTCCTCAGGTACACCCGGGAGGCACACATGCCCAGGACGCCATAGCTGCACTGAATTAGATCCAGGAGGGCTATTTCCCCAGCCTTGGCCAGTGAGGTGCATCCTCCAGGGTGGAGGCACAGATAGATTCTTCAGGGAAGAATCTCAAAGGGCTCCAGCAAAGTCCCTGCTCCTCCCTAAGCTCAGCCTTTGAAGCAACCCATTTTGGTGAGCACAAGGTCACGCACTTTCTAGCTCTCAGTGTATCCCAGAATTGGGGAGGGGTGGGTTGTGATTTCTCCCAGGGAACACTTTGTAATCCCCACCTCCAACCTTTACAGGTGGATGGCCTTGGTGTGACCCTCCCCCCACCTCCCAGGCTGTTTGTTTATAAACCCCCAGGCCTATACCCAGTTGATGGTTTTGGCAATTACTTGATAATGAGTGATAAATAACACTGTTCATGAAGAGCATATAAAACAATTATTCAGAAGACTGGGGTGAATTACTAAGCTGACCTAAGTTTACCCTGAAATAAACAGAAGTAGGTGTCCAGCTTGTGTTGTGTATTAGAAACGGTGCTGGATGAAGCCCTCAACAAGACAAATGGCCTCTGCCATCGCTACTCTTTGATTTTTATTTTAGCAAATGAGGCCTTCATTGTACTTACCCAGCTCTGTTTGTCTGTTCAGGCAGAATCCACCTTGCTTTTCTATTTGGATTATGCTTGTGCTAGAGCAAGAATCCCTCATTCTCTACAGAAGTCAGTATTTGCACCAGGCTACGGAAAGTTCACAACTGGGTCACAATGCTGGGTAATTGTTCTGAGAAGGGTGACAGCTCTCACTGTGTACCTTGCAGACAGGACAGGGGTGAACATGTCAGGTGGAAAAGAACCCGCTTGCTTTTCCTGGGGGGCAAGGTTGCCCCTGAGTGGTGAAACTCTGGTATAATATCAATATGATGCGTCCTTAAAGACATGTCCAAAGTTAGTGGGTATCTTGCTTCCTCTGACAAATACTATCTATTTAAGATGTGAACCATCCTTATACTTTTAATTAGGAAAAAATTGCAGTTCTTGTAGAAAAGTTGGTGGGGACAGATGTCTTATTATTGGTATTCAGATGGCATTGTAGTTCCTGAGAAAGTCTGGATTCATGCAAAACAAGGGTTCATTTAGGAAACCAGCACAAAGGGCACTCAGGGACAGACCCAGTGGAACAGGTGCCTCTTGGTTTATAAAATTAGCAGGTCAGTGAATTCTGGTTGTGAGTACAGCCATCCTGGGTCAAAGGTCCTCCCCTGCTGGTTCTGCAGTGAGCCCCTGTTGGGCACAGCTGACATTCCTTGTAGTCTCCAAACTAGTTTGTGGCAGCAGGTCAGGTCACTTTTAGATTAAAGCTGGTATACCTCATTACTACGAAAGTCTTTTCTGGCAGAGTGCCGGGCAGCGCAGGGGAGCTGGAACTGCTCCTCGCTCAGGGCACGTGCTTGTCCTTTTCCCTTTAACTCTTACAGCCCCATTGGTGGCTGTTACTGAGTCAGCTGCCAGCTGCTGCATGGGCACAGCCCCTCCTTGTCTTGTCTGGAATAGTAATGACCGGCATCACAAAGATGCTATTCTCGGTGGCCATCGCTATAATCCAGGGTCATCAGTGCCTGTGCGTCCCAGTCTTCTTATCCTCCGATTCTGAGTCTCCATTTCTGGAAGGAACTGGGCAAAGCCTTCATGGTCTATTTGGAAGAAGCCTTTGGTTGGCCGGATCATCAGTGCTTTCTTCATTCTTTGCCAAGGACTCAGAGTATTTCTAATAATCAGTTTAATACCTCTTTACTTCCCCTTTTGAGGGGAAAAAACTTTCTTCTCTATTGCCAGGTTCATGGCTGAGGCACCAATAATGAAAGGCAGGCTGAAGGAGACTGGCATGCACATCTGCTTAAGTTTTGTGTGGCACAGGAGCCTTTGATGATGGATAAGGACATTCTTTTCTTCTGGACATGGGGTGGGCACCCCTACATGAGTGTCATCCTCAGCAGAAGGTCTGACAAGTCTTCTCCCCTGCTTCAGGGGAGAAGAGTGAGGAGGCGCGAGGGCAGCTTCCTGCTCTGCTCTTCCCTCAGGAGCACCGTGCCATGTTTTGGAGTGGCCTGTGTCGATCCCTTAATCCAAAAAAGACACAAGGACATCTCCATGGGAACCAGCTGAGAATGGGAGAAACAGAAGTGTTTGGAGGGAAGAGGGGCTCGAAAGCCAGAGGAGAACGCAGTATTCCCACCTGCCTCACACTGTGATTTCCCCTGAGGATCAATGACACGTCGTCTAGGTGATATTTGGGGAGTAAGATGTTATTTTATTAAACTTTTCTTTAGTAGCCACGTAAGACTTTGAGCTGCGTCTTTCATTCTTTTTTTGTTTTTATTTGTTCTTTTCACATACACATGACAGTGGAGTGTGTTTGGACATCATACATGATAACTTCCCGTCCTTGTGGTTGTACATGAGGTGGAGTTCCGCTTGTCGTGTGTCATGGGTGAGCATAGGGAAGTGCTGTCCGAGTCGCTCCACTGTCCACATCATTCCTTCTTCAGAGCCACGTGTGATGTTGGTTTGGCACAGTGTGCTTCTTTACTCGCCCCCACCCTGCCAAAGGGCCATACCCGACAGGGAACGCTTGGTAAGATGGTGCTCCATTCCTACGCTCTCCAGGCGGGGCCTACCTTCTGTTGAGGGGCACCCACAGGACGCCCAGTCTCTTTCTGTATTTGCAGTCACAGCTGCTTTCTGCAGGAGGCTGCCTGGTCCCTGCTCATGAAGAGATGTTTTGAGACTCTTAAAAACGTGTCCAGTAAAGAAGCCTGTCTGGCTTTGTTTGCAGTGGTCTCTAATGTGGCCAGATGGGCCAGCATGGGTGGTTTTCAAAAAAAGAAGGCGAGAAAAGATAAAAGAGGCATGCCTGGTCAACGCTTGGTTGTTGAATTGTCTGTCAGCGGAGAAATGCGTCCTCCACCAACACACATCTCTGGAGCTTGTCTCTGGAGCTATTAGGGTAGAGCCGGGCGGAGCCAACCACGGCTTGGCTCCAGGGCCTGACCTGTCCCTGCTGCCCGTGTGTGTGTGGCTGAGCTAAGAATGGCGTTTGTTTTCCTATGATTGGAAAATATTAAAGGACAATAATATTTCCTGGCGTGTTAAAGTTTTGCGACAATCACATTTCATGGCCCATAAGAAGTTTTACTGGCCCGTGCCACGCCCATTCATTCGTGTCATTTGTGGCTGCCTTCTGGCTACTGTGACAGAGGTGAATGATTGTGATGGAGACCACGTGACCTCAACACCCAGGCCGCATCCTGTGTGCATGTTGGCAGACCCAGCGTGCTCCCTGGGAAACGAAGCTCCGAGGAGCCCTGGAGTGGTTCTGCCCATGCGTGGCTTCCCTTGGCACTTCCTGCCAGCAGTGCGGCTTCTCCAACCTCCTTGCATGCCCAGGTGGGGTGCAGCATCTGAACTGTGGGTCTCCACCAACAGCCACTTCCAGAAACGGGGTGCTTATTACAGGGTACCGCTAATTTGGGGGCAGTTCTGTGACATTGCCTTTTCTGTGGGCAGCAAAGCTGTGCTTGGCATGGGGATTGTCTGACCTAAAGTGTGGAATAGAAAGGACAATGAAGAAGACTGAGCAGAGTCTGCCGAGCAGGACGCACGGGGAGCACCACGTGCTGTTTCTGGTCTTTCCTCCCAGAAGAGCGTGGGCCCGGAGAGCGTGGGCCTGGTGGCGCCTTCACGTGTACGTCCACATGTCGCCCTATGTGGGTTTCAAGCCCACGAGTGACTCAATAGGAAAAGCACAGCCACAGGAGGGTGTGGGTGACAGATGGTGGGGACGGGCAGCTTGACATCCACAAAACAAAACGATGTAAGACACATCCTTTGCCCCTTCCAGGTGCCAGGCAGCATACGTGTGTATCATCTTCCAGGTGTGCCAAGAGCCGATGCGGTGTGGCCACCACTGTCCTCCCTCTCAGGGGCAGAAACAGAGGTCCAGGTTGGGTCATGGCTAGAGGTGACCTGGTCTGGAAGTGACCCCAGATGCACCTGACCTGAGAGCCTGAGCTGGCATTGGCCATGTCTCCTGCAAGTTCACAGGTTGACGTCCTGACCCCGTATGGCAGACCATGACTCCATTTGGAGACGGGGACTTTAAAGAGGAGATTGACTGAGAATGAGGACCTGGCCCAAAGGTAGCTGTCTGCAAGTTTGAAAGAGGCCTTCAAAGGAATTCAGCCTGCCCACATCTCTGTCTCAGACTTTCAGCCTCCAGAACTATGAGAAAATAAATCCCTATTGTTTAAGCCACCTCGTTGTGGTGTTACAACCCTAGAAAATGAAGCAAGAGGGGCTTGGTTATTTTTATTGGTATGCTATGAAAAAAATAGACATAGGCGCACAGGAAACATAAATTTTAAATCTTTTTACTGTTGCAACGGTTTCATACACGGTACCTGAATACGATGTGGTAGAGCCAATAGTTGCTGATGTCCTTGACCCATTAAGAAAAGACTTCAGCATGCTCCTACTCAAGGCATTAAGTGTGTAATGCACTCTGGAAGCATTTCCACACGGTGATGATCAGGGGGGGCAGATTCAGGGCTTAAATGTATGAACTTATACTTGTGTATGTAACATCAGCTCTTGAAAATTTTTAAGAGCTTTTTTTCTCCCCAAACTATAAACTTGCTATTCTCTGCATCTGTTTTATAGCACCTGGAACATGCTGTAACTGTTACGGATGGTTATACCTTGAAAGAAACTATGCCTTTGCTTTTTATGACCTAACTGTAAGTTTTGTCAGGAACAGAATCTTCCAATGTTCAGTGCACCTAGCCGAGGCCCTCAGGACACATTGTCTTTGAATTGTGGTGTGGGCAAAACATCTATGGTCCACAGAGTAGCAGACACATGGAAGGTCAGAGCATATGAAATTGCCTACACTCGGTTAGTGTGACCCATAAGAGGGCAACTCAGACGGTCCGGCCTACTGTGAGGGTGGTTTCAGGGACGGATGCCCGGCTGCATCGAATGCTCTCTTTGGCATGGTTGGAGTTGCAGCTGGCTAGATTTTATTCCTGAGAGACACCCACTGATGCCAGTTGTGCTGTCTGTGGAGACTGTGCTGTGCTGGCATAGCCTGTTACTGACGGGAGATAAAGGCCTTAGAGAGCACGCGGAGTGGAGGTGTTTTCTCGACTCCCATGATCCTGCTCTCCCTGGACTCAGTTTGTCTCTGACTTCTCTGTAGCTCCTGGTTTCAGGGTTGTATTTTCTCTGTTAGCAGCAGATACAGGGCCCTGGCCCTGACCTGAGGTGGAAGTGAGGCAGAAGAGGGGTTCCGAACCACAGGGTCCTTTGAGGAACTGGACTGCAGCTTTCTGTTCCTGAAGCACTGCATGGCTCTGCATGATGGTGGCTTTCCAGTGGTGTTTGCATTTCCTTTCTTCCATTTGCAGGGCAGACTTGGTTGCTATATTGACGAAGATTAATTGGCTTCTGTTAGACACTGGCAGTTTTTTAATTCGGTGCTGTCTGTTTGATCCCAGTCGCAGTCTCCCTTTCCGCACTCTGACTTCTTGGTGAAAAGAAGGCCTGCCTTCCCAAGTCTCCACAGGTGTGCTTATACACCACTGTTACCAACTGGCCGAGGACTCTCTTGCTCAGTTCTGATAGAAATCCAGATTGTCACTCCTGAGCCGCCCAAGTCGGTGCTCAAGTGACAGTGACTCCGGGCTCCTTGTGTGCTCCTGTGGCCCAAGTGTCAGCAGTTCCCAGCAGCTCGTGTCAACAGCTCTCCCAGCCATTTCCTGGGACTGAAGGCCCCCCTCCCCTGGCAGCTTCTGTCCTGCTCCCCCCTGCTTTCCGGCTGCGGGGCATTCTCGGCAGTAGTAACTCTTGGTGCTACCAGCTCAGGGCAGCCAGTCCAGCCTGCTCTTCCTGGGATGAAGATCACAGTGGCTGTGAAAGTCAGCTGAGCAAGGCTTCACGGTGGCTCTGCCGCAGCACAGGGAGGCAGTACCTAAGACGGGGCTCCAGGACTGAGGAGCGTGCTCTTTACAGCCAGCAGTGGTGGGTCTGGGCAGGGGTACAGCCTCCACAGGCTGCCTGCCAAGCCATGGATGTGTACTGCTCCCCGTGGACCAGATTGGGAACAGCCAAGGAAGAGGAAGGCATCCAGAGAGGCTGCAGGGAGGAGTCCTCGGGGATCGCCACAGGTCTCTCAAAGGCTGCAGCCAGCCCGAGTGAAGTTCCGTGGGGCCATTACAGGGCATAGGACACGGCCATGACCGACTACAAGGCATCTGGGGCAGCACAGCTGTAAAGGATGAAAGCAGAGAGTGGGCCCTTCTCTCTTGTGTCAGTACTGTGGGGACTTCAGGTGGAAAGCTCGCCAGGCATTCAGAGAGCCAGGGACTGCGGAGCTGATGGACTCATGGCTGGATTGGGAAGGAAAGCCAACACAGTGCCGGCCTGAGGCCTGCGTGTGCACGTGGAGATCCGCCGGAGGCTCCCCTGCGATGCTTATCCCTCACTAAAGCCCAGGGCCTCACTCATGACCCAAACCGTACCAGCGGGCTCAGGGTCTTCTCAGCTCAGACAGAAATCACAGATCAGCCAAGTGCAGTTCTCAGCTAGCGTGAGAGCCCCCCCCGGCCAGCAACTGGGGACGCTTAACAGAAGCAGAGCTGGCGGCTCTGGCAGCTCCCCGTGCCCCTTGGCCATTCGCTGCCCCTCCCTGCTGCTCCCCAGACCTGGGTGGTGGTCAGCAGCCTCAGAGTTCGCAGCTCAGCGCGGCCAGCTCAGCCTGCTCGGAGAAACCAGGCAGGGTGGAAATCCAGAGCAGGCAGAGCGCAGCCGCCGACAGAGGCCTCGTTAGGACCTCGGCTGCAGTGAGCAGGGACAGCACACGTGCTACTCGGACGGGGAAGGAGAGGCTACTTGTTCCCGAAAAGGCAGGCCCACGCAACGGGCTCACGCGTGGCAGTGAAGCTGCCCACCTGAGGAGGGCGGGGCTCTTCACAGAGGGGATTGGGTGCAGCTCAAGGGCTAGGGTCATCCAGGATGGACACATGATCAAAGTGGCGGCGGACATCCATGACAGTTGTGGCTGTGAAGATGGACGAAAAGAAAGGTACGAGTACCTCTTGGGAGCGTCAGGCCCTCTCTGTCTCAGAGCCGAGCAGTTTACTCCAGATGAGGCCTCTGTCCTCTTTCTGCTCACTTTGTGGAGCCTTCTTGAGGTTGATTCTGGTCCGGTTTTGTTGTTGGGTCTGCAGTCTCCTCGCCGGTGGAGCAGGGAGGCAGGAGAGGCCGTCTCCAGGAAAAGCTGCCCACAGGCCTGCTGCACTGGCGGTGCAGGACCCTGCTCAGGGCTGCCCCAGGCTTCTTCCCCGTTCTGTTTGCCTTTCTCCCAACCACTCCGCCTTCCGCCTGCTGGTCCCCTAACTCCTTAATGCCATCCTGCGTGGAAGTAGCCCTGGCTTCTGTTACAGCACTTGCCATCTCAGACCCGAGTGACTGGTTTTCATATCTGTCCCCCAAGAGCGCTGGCCTGGGTGATGAGGACTCACCCCATTGGCATGCTCAGCAGGGTAGCTCAAGGACACTTCTTCCCTCGTCTGAGACTGTCCTGTAATGAGAAGGAGGTTCTAAAGGAGTTGTTTGTTTGCAACGTCACTGTCTTGCTGAGGAAGAGCCCAGGTTGCTGGAATGACTGGAAGTACTCGCATGAACGTGAGGTGAGGGCTGCATGGCTGTGCCCAGCCCGGGAGCCCGCTTCCCCCCTGCACATGTGGAAGGAGCACAGCGTGTGGGCTCGCCGGGCCCTGAGCTGGGCCCTGGGCTGTGTCACAGTGAGTGATCGGACGGGCGCTTGCTCCCCTGGGAGGGGTGTCTGGTGGGAGGGAGACGCTGCCAAGGAGAAAGCCCATGGCAGCCACGGTAAGTTAGCCTAGGGGACGGAAACTGGGGAGAATGTGCTTGGGGTGGGGGTGAGGCACCAGAATTGCAGCTTTCGATGGCCTCAGTGGCCTCCATGGCCTCCATGTCCTCACCCACTGAGGAGAAGGCATGTGTGAAGGAGGTGGACATGCTTGGTACAGGAAGCTGGGGAGCTGTGCTCAAGGACGGGGGCCTGACTGGATGGCCCAACCAGAAAGCCATCACAGCCAGGGGCTGAGCAAGAGCACCAGGGCAGGGCAGGGGCGTGGGTGGGGTGCGACGCCCCGGGCCTTGCAATGCACGCGGCTTCCTCAGAATGAGGCGGGAGCACCAGCAGGCTTGAGGGACGAGGCCATCCGGCCAGTTGCTCTACCGGGTTTGCCCTGGCAGGTGCAGGAGGGACTTGAAGAGGAGTACAGGAACCAGTGAGCCCGAGGGACGAGACGTGGTCAGAAGTAGGAGCCTGCTGATGGCAGGACCTGGGGGTGACTGGTGGGCTGGGTGTGAGCTGTCCGCAGGTGTCCAAGGCGGAGCTCCTGTCCACACAGTACCCTGGCAGGGGAAGGGCAGGCCTGCCCGGAGGACCTGGTACTCAGCCTGGGCCTGTGGGACTCAGGCCCTCTGGGGTAGCCCAGGTCACGCAGCTCAGAGGGGTGTTGTGAGGACCATGCTTGGACCTGTGACAGAGCCCTCTGCTGAACACCATGCCGTGGTCCCACAGTAGCTCACACGCATCAATTGTCAGAGCGCCCCCTCTGAAGGCCTTGAGGGGCCATCGGTAAGTGGCAAAGAGGGATTTCAGGTGGAGGAGGTGAGGTCTCTGGGCTGACCTGCTGTTGGTTGAAAACATTTAAGATAGTTTTAAATACTTCAACTTCTATGCTGAGAAAGTAGCTAAATACTGCTATTATTTTCTAATCTAATATTATATAAGGCTGTGTAGAAAACTGAAAAAACAAAGGGAACTATTTGCTTCATATTTTATAAGTTTACCAGTAGAATGTTCAGTGTTCAAAACAGTGATTCAGTATAAAATATACATTGTATATAGTTCAAAGAATGACAGTAGATATCTTCAGCACATTATCTTATTTACTTTTTTTTTTTTTTGTCTTTTTTTGGAACTGGGAATCAAACCTAGGGCTTTGTGAATGTGAGGCAAACACTCTGCCACCGAGCTACATCCCAGCCCTCCAGGACACTTTTTAGCTAATATTAAATAAAGTCACCATGGAAAGAACCTACGTGGTTTCTGTTTTTAGCAAGTCAATAGGCAAACTCAAGCCTTTGTTCCATAGGAGATGCAGTGTGGGAGGGTGGCCGCTTCAGAGGAGCACGGTTTTGGTTTCAGATTCTATCACAGGTGGGAGGTCATCTTGTGTCTCCAGGGAGAATGCGTGGTGCCATTCGGTGTCTTACATGCTGCTGAACTTGCCCACCTACAGACGTGGCTCCCTCCCATCCCTGATGGTCTGAGCACCCTCTTTTTTTTCCCCTCGAATACTGTGGTCTGGATTGGCCTCAGCTTGTGAAGAACCAGAGAGAAGGAGAGTGAAATGCTGTGAGCTGGAATTAGAAGGTCAGACATTCTTGCCAGTGCAGTTCTTCAAGGGCTTGAACACCGGTCACCAAGACACTCAATTATTTAGGGGCCAGGGTTAGGAGGATTAAGTTAATTAAAGAAGCTGACGAGGCTGCTCCAGGCTGCCTCTTTCTGGTGTCAGCGACAGATGGCTTCCGTGGGATTCTGAGTGTGTGAGGGTCCCCCTCACCTCCCACCTGCCGCCCAGAGCTCCACTTGTGCCTTCCCAGAACACAGCCTGTCTCCCGCCCCAGGTGGCTCCCTAGGTACACCTGCCCTGGGCGGGCGTGGGCAGATGTGGTCCGCGACAGCAGGGGAGGAGCTGTGGGTGGGTGGGCGGCCCGCCACCAATCAGCCCAGCTCACCCCCGCCACTGCAAGCAGACAGTGTTGGAGGGAAAGAGAATCACCAAAATGTAAAAAAGTAAAAATTTTAAAAAGGGCACAGAAAAACAATTTTCTGGTCATAGCTCACAGAAGGTGAATGGTCACCACAGGCCCCTCGGCCACTCTGGTTGGACACCTGCTTTGGTGCGGGTGGTCTGGGGAGGCCATAAGGGCCTGTTTGCACCGCCCATGCTGGTTTCCTCTTGTGCTTTACTCAAGACTAGGTTTTGTGGGGGGTTTGTGTGGCCTGTCTCTTGGGGTGCCCAGGCGGTCCCCTGACCCAGTGCAGGTGGACTCTGTGTCCGTGGAATTTTCTCTGCCACCTGAACTGCCCCCCCGCCCCGCCCCGAGCGCCCTCCTCGCCGTCAGTCACTCCAAGGAGGCAGAGTGAAGTCAGGTCGACTTGACCGAGTCAGCCTGAAGTGACACTCTCCGTAAGTCCAGCCTGATGTCATGAAAAGTGAGATTCACAGGTTGCTTTTAGGGAACATGTGTATGTCCAGCTGCGTGTCCCTGTGTGGGCTAAGTGTGGGACAGCAGGAGTGGTGACTGAGCTGGGGCCGGCCGCGCTCTCGCGGGCAAGTCCTCCTCACCCGGAGCCCACTGGCGGCATGTGGGCCGGCGGGCAGGGTCAGATCCTCTTCCAGCTGGAGCGTTCCTGATCCTGGGTCTTGGGAAGCTCCCGCATCGGCCCTGCTGTTCCCAGCATGTGAGGATCCAGAAGAAAATGCTGTGCAGGGCGATGCCTCGGGCTCGGACCACCCACGCTGGCTGGGGACCAGGTGAAGCACAATCCTCGGAGAGCTGTGGGGGTGCCCGGGCCTCCGTGTGGAATTGTGTGGGGCCCCGGCAGCCTCCGCAGGACTTGGGGGGGTGGGCTTAGCACTCAGGAGGCTTCACGGAGGAGGCAGCCTGGGAGGAACCAGCCACAAGGCTAAGTTCAGGTGGGGTGGGGTGGTGGGCAGAGGCCACTGAGGACGGGGCATCTGTGTAGCACAAACACCCACAGTGGAGATGGGTCCATCTGAGGAGAGTGAGGGTGCCCGTCTCAAGAGCCAAGAGACACTGAGGGCAGGCAGTGGCCCAGACACCGTCGGTGGAGGCAAGGCATCCAGTGGAGTTGGCGCTTGACCGTGCAGGTGCCAGGCCACTTGGGCTTCCTGGGCTGCACTGTGACACGTGGCCTGGAAAGCGGGTCCCCTCATCCCCAGGCTCCTGCAGTCATTCTGACACAGGGGCTCGTGCCACCAACAGCTCTGCCTGACTGAAGACCTTGAGGAGGTGAGGTCAGGGTTGTGGGTGTGGGAGAGCCCTGGGCAGACTGCCCATCAGAGCCCTCGGTGGCCCTGAAAGAGACCTCCAGCATAGGCCCAGGGCACGGCGGACTCCGCAGGCCTGTGCACGCCACGCTGTTGGTGTGGGAGCAGCGCTTCTCTCGAGGACTGTGGGGGAGCAGCCCCGCTGTGTGCCCGCACCTTCCTACGCCCAGCCGGCGGCCAGACCCTGGACTCTGGGTCTTCTGGGGCCCCTGTAAGGAGGCTGGGGGTAGGTCTACCACCTGAAAACCCCACAATCCAGCCATGTGGTGAAGAGGCGCTCATGGGTGATGAGGGGCTCTGGGTGCCGCCATAGGGAGACTCCTGTAAGTAGAGGCGCTCACGGGTGATGAGGGGCTCTGGGTGCAGCCATAGGGAGACTCCTGTAAGTATTGTCAGTCACTTGTAGATGATGTCGCTGCAGAGTTTGTGATTCCGAGTAGTTACTCTGATGTGTTTATACTATTAATTGGCTGTAAATAATTTATTTTTTCACAGTAAAACCTCAACTAATAGTAAGACCTCAGCTAAGCCTCCACCGAGGTGCTCAGGTGTGACTTAATTGAACTTTCTTTTTCTCTTGTCTGTAATGGCAGCATGGTATTCTGAATACAGTCTTTGCACTTTGTAATTGCTCAAGACAGGTTCTTAGTGTGCAGGACTGAGGGCCAGGATGCTTAGTGTCACTTTGGCAGGGGACACTGGATCCCACGAGTCTTATTCAACACCAGCAGGGATGCTGAGCTGCCATTATGACTGAGGAGAAGGCACTGGTCAGGACACATCTTTACACTTACAGTCTTCTTCTGTCTTTTTCCTTATTGAGTGTGAAACTTTTTAAAAACTGCACCCATGATCACACTTTTGAAGTCTCTTTTTCCGTCTTGCTTCTTTATTGAGAGGTATGACCTCAGTGAATGAGCCCCACGTTGAAGCTGCGTGTCTGGGAACTATTTGTGCACCAAGGCGCTGTGCCTCCCACGCAGGTCGGGTTTGCAGAGCAGAGTGAAGCTGGCGAGACTTGAGTCTCTTCAGGAGCTGCCTGGGAGCCCTGAGGACCCTCCGCGAGGGTCAGGGTCAGACGCCCTGGATGCTACATGTCTGACTTTTGCCGTGTGGTCTTTTCACATATGTTCCCCGCGAGCAGACAGAGCACCGTAGACCCTTGGTAGGCATCGCCGATGAGGGGCAGCATGGTGGCCTTTCCAGAAGACTTACCTAAACTGGAGTAGGCTGCAGTGGTCCCTGTCATGGGGCCATGCTGGCTTGCACTCCAGTTCTGCTCTCCTGAAAAGGGAAGGGCCAGCCGGGCCTCTGGCCCTGAGCACCATGCCCAGCCTGCTCTGTACCCGTGTGGCACTTGCTCGGCTGAGGCTCAGTGCTGCCTTTGCCACCATGTGCAGGGTGCTGAGAAGGTGAGGGTTGCCCATGGGAGGCACCACTTGTGAATGGCTGAGGTCTGCAAAGCTGTGGGGGGAAGGAGGGGAGCCCCTGGTCTGGACAGGTGCTACTCCCTGGCAGGAGCACTGCAGTTCTCTCCCTGCTTGGAGGCAGGGAAGTTGGAAAGGCTCTGCGCCCTCCGTCTCCAGTGCAGTGGAGTTGGCCTTCTTGCTCTGTCCTCTTCCGTGTGTCTGGGAAGGTTGCGTGTGTCAGGACACCCAGTGAGATAATTTGTTTGATTTTGAGCTCTTCCTACCTCCCTTCCTTCCTCATCTGGACATGAGCTGGGCTGGACTCAATCTGTGCTCCCAAAGAAACATACCCACCATCCCCTGTTCCTCAGGCTCGTCCTCCAGGTCCTCCAGACGACGCCAGTGCCTGCATTTCCCTGGCAGACGATTCTCCACTTCCTGTTAAATGCAGAGGCAGGAGGACGCGTGTCATACAGGAACTTTAGGACTGAGACTGTCTTTGGCCCAGGCCAAGATCAGCACCTTACCAATCCCAATGGAGGTCTACAGTGGGACAGATGTGTCCCCCCCAGACACCATGGCCAGCTGCACCTGCAGGGCTCTGTCCTCCTGTGCTGCTGTGCTGGTAGGAGAAGCCATGCGTGGGGCTTTGTGTCCTCTCGGGGGCAGTGGGTAACTGGCCTCAGAGCTTCTTAGCGCAGGAAGGTCGCCAGCTCTAGGACTCTCGCTTTGCCCCCAGGGTTGCTGCCCAATCAGCGATTTCTTGGGTGTGTCCTGTACGAGTTCACTTTTATACAGATACAGTTGTCCTGTTTTCTTTTTTCCCTCTAAAAATATTGACTAAATTAATTTGAAGCGAATGAGTTATGATGTGCAAACCACCAAATTGCTTGATGATATCAATGAGAACATGTTATTAGTGATTTTGACCACGTGTCAATTAATGGACCTGAGGCCTTGGGCTTGCTTGTTTGGCAACTCCATTAGTCCTGGCTTTCACTATGTTTTTAGCAGCTGACAGTCCCTGTTGAGGTCCAGCATGGACACTACTGCTGGCTCTCCTGGCAGTGGACGTCCTGCCTGCTACTTAGAATTGACAAGGGATATGAGTATGGACTCTGGGATCACTGCAGGTCCCTCCCTGGACACGGCTGCTCTTCCTTCCTGTGGCTGGGAGCTCGCGGTGCTCAATACTGTGCATGGTGGTGGGGTCTGTGCCTCTCTTCCTAGCATCTCTGCTCTCTGATTTTCTCTCCTATCAGGTTCATCTGCAGTGCAGTCCTTGGAGCTTGGTCTTGGGAGCTTCCCCTCCCTTACACCATTGTTCCACATACGACATTGTCTGGGAGACCATCCTCACGTCCTTGGAGCTGGTTTGAACCCTGTCTGGAGCCCTGTGTCTGCCTGTAGTCTAGTGACACCCCTCCTCCACTGAAAATCTTAAGCTTCTTCAGAAATCTGTATCATAAATAATCTTAAGACTATCAGCAAGAGTCTCCACTGAAGATTTCAATGTAGTTGAAGTTCCTGTTGCTCTGTCTGGCTTGACCACCAGCCTAAAAGAGATCAGCACTACGGGTGTTGAACTCTCCCTTACTAGTTTTTTCAAAAACATTTTTGGACTATCTAGTGTAGAAACAATATAATTATAAGTTTTTTTTAATGGGAAGTGTGTTTGCAAATGCAAAGTATAACAAGAAGGACAGATCCTTTAACAAGGCCTCTGGCCTTGGGCCTGAGTTTCACAGAGATGTTCACATTTCAGAGATAAGAGACGTTACTAGTTGGGCTCCATGGTAACAGCTGGCAGGGGAGGAAAGGGGGAGAAGCAGCTCTCCCCTTCTCAGGTGCTATCCTTGAAGTGTTAACTTGCCCAGAACAGTAAAAGAAAAAGCTGCTTTTGTGTGAACTTCTGAGCCCCTCCCCTTACATGCTGGGTATAAAGTTCTGGAACTGCCTGAACTTGAGGTTCAGGGAAATTAATTGATTACAGCGAAAGCTATACCTCTGAACCACTGCAGTCAAATAAACCTGCTTCCTGTTTCCTATCCAGTGTCCTGCCTCGTCTGTCCCTGCAACAGTAGCTCTGGGCCAGGACTCCCTCCTTGGCCCCTCTGAGGCCAGGCTGCCTTGGCTGCCTTGGGAGTGATTCCATGTGTCGTGACCAATCGACCAACACTGTATTGATGCTGGCGAGTGACCAAACACAAATGCAGCTGGACACGTGGGTGGAGAGGGGGTTACAGGCCACCCTCCTCCCTTCCGTGACCCTAAGAAACCTTGTCCTGTGTTAGATGAACTCGACATGTGCCTCATTCTGATAGGTGTGCAGCAAAGTCTGTAGAAAACTAGGTATACGTATTAGTGATCGTAGGAGAACTTTGCCCCTGAGTGTGACCGGGAGTTCTTCCCTGGGGCATTTCTATGTAGGTCAGCACCTCGGCAGAAGCCTGGTTAATATGACGTGGTCAGGAAACCTTCATAGCCCAATACAAATTCCCTGTTTTTCTGAGGAATTCAAGAACTATTGTCAAATTGAAGAATATTGGCTTTATTACTCTCAGCAAGGGGCCAGCTTTGTAAGACGGAATCTGCAACCCTGTTGTCAAGTAGGATGTTCTGTTGAGAAAGAAAACCGTGTTGCTGGTGTGCCTAACGTTTTAGCTGACCCTGTAAGTGTTCAGGGCTTAGGGACAGTCTGAGGAGGAGGGGACTTTGGCAGTGGCTCGTGCCTAAGATGCCACGTTTTGTCTTGGTGCTTGGGCACAGCTCTGTCGTGTGGGCAGGGCTGTCAGTGGAGGCCATGCAGCGTGGTGGCTGGAGAGGAAGCCCTGTGCCGGTCAGTGCCAGCGTGAGGAGGGGCAGCTCATGCTGTTCCGGTCCTCCGGGAAGCAGTCTTTCCAGTTACTCATTTATCGTCACCTGGCTGCGAGAAATCGTGGAGACAGGTGCCTGGCAGGCAGTGGACAGGCATGGACCCGCCCAGTCAGATTTCCAAGTGTCCGTCGGCTTCGCCCACGTGCCCTCCTCTGGTTGCTGCGATCCATCCATCGGGCAGACCCTCACCATCCTGTGTTGCAGATGCGGAGTCCCAGGCGGGAAGCGTCCGCGTCTGTTCAATGGGAGGCGTTGGAAGTGGCAGGATTGGGACTCCAGCCCTGTGCTCAGCAGGCTGGGTGCCGGGAGTCAGCAGGTTTGGTGGCTGTCGTCCTTGGGTCTGCAGTGCCCCAGTGCCCATGTGTGGACGGCCTGGTGCCCAGCTCAGTGCTGCTGGGAGGTTCTGGAGCCTCAGGAGGTGGGGCCTCGCGGAGGTGCAGGCGGGTCATGGGCATGTGCCCTTGGAGGGGATCAGGGACCCCACGCTCTTCGCTTCTCCTTTGCTCCTCGGGCACGAGGAGGGCAGCTTGCCCTGCCATGTGCTGGCACTGGCCCCAAAACAACAGGGCCGACTCATGAACTGAAAGCTCCCAAGCTGTGAGCCAGAGTGAACCCTCGATCTTGGTAAGTTGGTCACCTCTGTGTTCGTCATGGTGACTGAAAATGAGGGAGAACAATGGCCATGTGACGGAGAAGAAGGCTCGTGGGGCGGCTGTGGTCCAGATGCAGTTGGCTGCTCTGCTTGGTTAAGTGCTCGCCAGGGAAGCATCTGTCACAAAGGACCAGAGGCTGCACTCCTGGGAGCCGGGTGAGGAGGAGCCAGGGAACCACTGAGCCCCTGGGAGCAGGCAGGTGCGCCTGCCTGTCTGCCCGCTGCCCACGGAAGCACCGGGCCAGTGTGGCCATTTTGCCCAGACAGGACACTTTGCCAAACACATGGTTGCTTCTCTCCAAGGTTCAGTTGACATGTGTATCGCCCTGACTGCACACGGGCTTCTCCCCTTGGCCCAACTCCAGAAGAAGAAAGACTGTGGAAGTCTTGGTCATTTTCTGGTGCAAACTGTCCGCTGTGTAGGCCAGCTTTTTAAAATGGAGTTTTCACTGTAGCTAAAGTAGGTGAATATCCATATTTCCTTCCATTTTAGGAGCTACTTTAATATTTTGTTAACAGCCATCATCAGTTTATGAATGGAAAACATACACTTATTTCCATGTAAATGTTTTGTGTGTGAAGTCCCTGCTTGGACGGGAGAATCGCTGAAGGTGTATCTCCCCAGCACTGCTCAGCTAACAACGGTGTTTAATTGTGAACCAAAAGCCACACAAATACCTCAAGTCCCCACTGATCCCATCAGCAGGCACCGTCCTGGTCCTAAGGAGCCCCGAGTCTGGTCCCAGGACATCACAGGTTTGCACTGCTCATGCTTCTGCGTAGTTAAACAAAGGTGGAGGGCTCCAGCCAGCAGGGCCTCGGCTGGTTTCACTGGACGTCGCGATGCTTCACCACGACTCAGGTCTTCTCTGGTCCACTCTGCCTAGTGAACCCTGGGGCACCTGCTGTGTGCCAGGCTGGTTTCCAGCTGGGAGAAGCGAGTGGAAAACAGTGTGGAACGTTCATTCTAGAAGAAGAAAGATCCTGACCAAGACAAGCAGAGAGAGCGTAGAGCACGTCACATCAAGTGACTGCTCACAGGAGAGCGAAGCCGTGCAGGAGACAGGCCCCACGGGGCGGGGTGCGCTGCCAGGTTGCTCCGTGTCGATCCCGGCCCATGTGGAGGACAAGGACGAGACTCCCCCACCGGTAAAAGACTGAGTGAAAGAAGTAAGGGAACGAAAAAACATAGAATACAGAAAATAGTTTCAAAACACGGGGGTAGGACGGGCCCACAGCCCGCTGACCCCTCAGGTTTCTGGCAGATGGCAAAAGGGAAAAAGGACAAAATGGCCCCCACGTGTGCTTTACTTATATCGGGGGACTTCAACCATTGAACATTGTTTCCCAAGGCAGGAAGAAGGCGGAGTCCTGCAGTCAGCAGGTTGACTGATGCCTCGGCAGGTCACACCCTCCTCAGGAGCTGCACTATGGCAGGTCAACCCATCTCTGGTGCTGTTAGGACTCTTGTGTGGTGGTCCACACTCAGCCCGTGGACGGCGTGCCTCTGAGCTGAGGGCGTTTCAGTCAAACTTGAAGCTGGGGAGAAAGCCAGCCAGGTGCATGGGCTAGGACGACCATTCCAGGCAGGGTGGTTGCCCGAGCAAAGGCCCGTGGAGATGGCTTCTGCTAGTTTTCCCAGGATCCCTTTGGCAGGTCCTGGAGCAAGTGGAACATCTCAGAAAGTCCCAACTGAGTTGCCAAAATGAAGGGAAGAAAAACAGTTTTCCTCAAGTTATCAGTTTGTAGCTGAGAGAGGTTCCTGGAACAATAAAAAGAACAACAAGGGGAAATTAGCAAGTTTACTGAATGTACAGCACAGCCACATGGGACATGTCACTCCAGGCCGTGGCTTAGAGCCTGCCCTAAACAGTGTTCAACAAAGAACAATGCCTTCAGGGAAGTGGCAGGACAAAGGAGACCTGTTCCAGGCTCGAAGGCAGGACAGTGAGGGAGAGTACATTCCCACGTTCTGGGGAAAGTCGGCTGGCAGATCCCGCTGGCCCCATCTCCGGCTGATGAGGGAGCTGTGAGGGAGGATCTGCACCCAGTCCTCAGGCCGGAAGGGCAGAGGGAAGGTGGACAGGCCTTTGGTCCTAGTGAATCTCTGTGTTGGGATTAGATAGAGGGCAGAGAGCTCCCTGGCGTTTGATTAGCGTCTGTGCAAGATGCTTTATATTTCAAGGAGAAATAGTTTGGTTTTTGTTAGTCAGCTTCTCTTCAGTGTAACAAAATACCTGTGGTAATCCACTTATGAAAAGAAAAGGTTTGCTTATTTATTTATTTTTTTGGGGGGGTGCCAGTGGCACTTAACCGCTGAGATACATCCTCAGACCTTTTGATTTATTAACTTGTTAAATTTTGGGACAGGGTCTCACTAAGTTGCTTAGGGCCTCACTAAGTTGCTGAGACTGGCTTTGAACTTGCCATCCTCCTGCCTCAGCTTTCCCAGACACTGGGATTACAAGTGTGCACCACTGCGCCTGGCAGGAAAGGTCTGTTTAGGCTCAGGCTGTGGGAGTTTCAGTGTGTGGCCACTGGGCCCCTTGCTCTGGGCCTAGGAGGCGGCACATGCTGCGGCCAAGGTGGAGCAGAACTGCTCTCCTTGTGGCCAGGACCAATGGGAGAGGAAGAGAGGAAGGGGCTGGGGTCCCACTGCCCTCCAGGGCACGCCCCCCATGACCCGGGACCGCCCACTGGGCCCCACCTCTTGATGGCTTCCCCTCCCGGGAGCGCCTCTCTAGGGACTAAGCCTCTAACACAAGGGGCCCTGGGGGACCTTCAGAACCCACACTGCCGCAGTTTCCTCCCGTATACCTGCAACAGGAATTCTGCATCTGGGCCCCGGTCAGGATGTAATACGGCTTTGGAGACTTCTGGATTAAGGGTAGATCCTATCCAATCATTGCGGAAGCAAGAAATTCCATTTAAATGGTTCCATTAGGCAGATGGGCCTCGGTGTGTAAAGGCCTAAAGGCGTGATTCTCAGTGAGAAGGGCAGGGGGCACATGCCGCTGAATCCAAGTACCAGGTGGTGGCGGTGCCCTCCAGGTGTCTTCACACCTGCTCCCGGGTGTGGCAGGGCAGGGCGCAGTCTCCAGGAGACCTCAGCCAGGGCTCTGCTGCTGGGGCCGCTCTCCAGGGTGACAGCATCCCCCACCTCTGGGCTTGCTGC
Source organism: Geosciurus inauris (assembly GCA_004024805.1). NCBI lineage: Eukaryota > Metazoa > Chordata > Mammalia > Rodentia > Sciuridae > Geosciurus > Geosciurus inauris. The sequence continues at coordinate 43,925 of PVHX01010983.1, forward strand.
ACTCGGGGCCCTGCCCTGGGTTCCTGAGACCCAGAGATGAATGGGGTACAGTGCCAGTAACCAGGCAGCTTACATCTCAGAGAAACGCGTGAAGTGGTAACCATGGTGCAGGCGACTGATAATTTAGATGACGTTCAGTTGCAATAAACAAAATCCCAATTTACAGCAGCTTAAGCCAGGGGAGGGCTATGTGGCTTTCTCCCTTTGTGGGGCTGCAGGTGTCGAGGTCACTGCCCACCTCTGCCCCTTCCTGGTGCTGGCCTTGCCCTCGTGCCAGCCCCTCAGCCTCATGTGGCTGCTCCGCTGTGGTAAAGACAGGAAGGAACCAAGTCTCCCAAACTGCTTCTCTCCAGCAGATCTGCGGGTCCTTCTCATTAGCTGAGCCTCTGTGCCATGGCCACTCCTCCCTTCTGGGGACACCAGAGAGGGAACAGTGTGGACACCTGGCTCTGTGGTAGAGACCAGTGAGTGGAAGGTGCCATGTGCCGTGGGTGCGTGAGCACAGGTCTGGGGCTGGGGCCAGGTTGGCAGGACCAAGTGGGCAATGAGTGAATCACATAGCTGTGAAGGGCAGGGGTGCCCGGAGCCCATGTGCAGCTATTCTCTGATCCAGACATGGCCAGGCAGCGAGGCAGGACAGGTGGCAGGCACCAGTGTGGATCTGCTCTCTAACATGCTCCTGGGGATGGTGGCCCCGGGGTGGACAGAGCAGAGCCCCTGTGAGAGCAGGGCAGTGCAGGAGGAAACACAGCTGGTGAACGGGGTCTTCAGAGCCCATGGCTGTGGGTGCACATGTGAGTGTCAGCAGCGAGGCCCACTCAGGGGGCCCTGGGCAGCTGTGGATGGATGGTGGACCAGTCTCAAGGCTGGGGCAGGTGTGAGGGAGGGGCCACTGGTTCTGACTCAGGTGTGCCAGGCTGGAGGTTGCAGTGCTCGTCTGGAGGGGGTTGGGGTAAAGGACTGGGCTTGGGGTATAGGTTAGAGGTCGGGGGCGTGAAGTACTGGGCTTGGGGTGTAGGTTAGAGGTCAGGGGCATGAAGTACTGGTGGAGACGCAATGACAGGGTAGTGTGTCCATAAGGAACAAGTGGCCCATATTCTGGTTACACTCACCAATGGGCCCATGGTGACGCATTTCCTTCCAAAGTGTGGCCCTTCCATTTCCCTCCCTGTCCCTCTCTGGTTTCTTCAAGGCTGAGGTCCTCCTCTCTGGTGGTCCTTCCCTTCCCTCCTCCTCGTGGAACAGTGTCCAGGGCATGCTTGGAATCAGCCCTGGCTGCTCCGCCACTGCGACTGGTTTTTACAATGGATGAGTTTCTTTCTCTTTCTCCCTCCCTGCTCCTCCCTAATCTCTCCCCCTCCCTAATCTCAGGGGAAACAGGATCACCTTTCTTCTCCAATCTGGGCAGAGTTATCTGTCCTGAGCACCCCTCACCCTAGGAAGGAAGTAGTCCAGACTTTGGAGATGGCACCAGAAGATCTCAGAAATGACTGTCTCCCAAATTAACAAGAGAATGTCAACTTCAACAGAGAGCACGGGAATGTGGCCTTTGAGTCACCTCTTCCACAGCCCCCTGCTCCTGCTGATGGGCAGAAGCACACCTGTGAGACAGGAGTCCCTGTGTTTCTCCTTTGCTAGCAAAACAATAAACCTTCTTTTTCCTTTTTCTCAAAACACCAAGCTTTCAGCAACACTCAGGCTACAAACCTGCCCTACCTGAAGGACAGGTTTACAGGACAGGTTTACAGAAGGTGGAAGAGGAGGGATGGAGACCTGCACCTTCTCGGTGGGTGTGGGCTGCCCCCGGGCCTCAGATCTGGAGGGCAGAAGCAACTAAAACTCTCGAGCTCCTTGTCCCTGTGCAGGAGTTCCATGTGGCTGGATCTGTAGCATCATGGCTTGTGACCATTCCAGGCAGAGCATCATCTACTGCTGCCTGGTCCCCCAGGTCCTGAGATGTAGAAGGTCAGGGGAGGCGCAGCTGGGGCTGAGGCTAAGCGAGAGTCAGTGGGGTGGTGGAGGTGGTCCTGGGTGTGATGCAGGAATTCTTCTGTGGACACATGGTTGTGAGAGGCCAGGGTGAGATTTTGAGTAGGATGCCAGCTGTAAACCTGGAGCTCAGGAAGGAGGCGAAGGCAGTGTGGCATCACTGGGGTAGAGAGGTGGTGGTCAGCCCAGCAGAGCAGCCAGCGTCTTCAGAACATTCTAAACAGATACCTGTGCCTGGTCTCCATCCTGGACCAGGGGAAGAGACCTTTGGTGTGCGTAAGCCCTCCCCAGGTGTGGCGACCAGGTGCGATGGTGTTGAGAGCCATGGTGTGGGCTGGGCAGTTCCCCTGAGGAGGGTTGCCTGGGACGCGGAGGCTGCTGCAGCCTGGACTCCGATTCGCCTCACTCTTGGGTTGCCATGGTATTTAGGTGGGTGATGTGTGTGGGCTGTCCTGTGCCAGAGATAGGAAACCCCGGGCAGTGAGGGCAGATGGAGCTGGGAGTCCCAGGGTCACGTTCTGGGGGCTCCATTATGACTGCCGGAGGAAGGGAACAGATCCGTGAGCTGGTGGGCAGAGGGGTGGCGGGCAGCTGTGTGTGAGGCGGCGGGGGGCATCTGTGCAGCCAAGTGGTGCCTGGAAGCTGGGAGAGACGGCGCAGGACTGACCTGGGGGTTTGGTATGATCGAAGCTCCTGGTGGCCTTGAGTCCACAGAGCTCTTTGAACAGGTAGACGCTCAGACCAGGGGAAGCGAGCGTCTGCAGAAAGCCCAGGCCTCCCCCGGACCTGGAAGCCCAGGACCTGGGAGCACAGAATGCTTGTCCTCGCCCTGCCCCACGTGCCTCCTAAATCCAGCATTTCAGTGAGTTGGAAGATTTCATCGCAACGCCCCTGCTGAACCAAACACTCACTCTTCGGCAGCAGGGAACGTCCCATGCGTCTTCATCAGAGTGTCGGCAGGGTGGGCTTGCCGTGGGCACCCTGCTCCTTTAAGTCTCTGTAAGGGCTTTGCTGCTCATGGAGTCAGTGTGGGTGTCTGGCCTCTGCCAGCCTCTTGTCTTGGAGGAGGCTGCTGTCCCTGAAGGAGCCACATCTACTCCACCCCAGTCCTGGTGCAGTCAGGCTTTGCAAACACAAGCCGAAGCCCAGGCTGAAGACAAGCTCCTGGCAGATGCCACGCTCCCGGGGAAAGGGCAGTGGGTGCTCCCAGGCCTGCGGGGGTGGGTGGCACCTGAGCCACTGCTGTGGATGGAGAGTTTCTGAGGTGAGGCCCCAGGCTTGTCACCAGCTCGTCCTCTGCAGTGCCTGGAGCTCCCATCAGGGCCTCGTGGCGCTCAGGCTATTCTGAAGTTTTAACTCTTCCATCCAGGAGATTGTGAAATCACAACCAGTCTGAGGTCCTAGAATTGACAAGTCACACTTGGCTTTATTCAAATGTCTCTCAGTGCCTGGGCTCTGTCTTCAGTTTAGATGTGGGACAGCACACTTCTGGTACCATCTGTACAAAGACAGGACTTTAAACAGTAAAGAAAGCCTAGAATTTCCTGTTAGAGGTTGTCTAAACAAAGAGCTGTGTTTGGACATGTGTATTTCAAAGTTGAACATTTTTAACCCCACTGGGCTCTCAAAGCTTAACTTTGTAAATTTTCATTGTGCCTAGTTATTTCTAAACATACTGTAATTCCTGAGTCTGTGCCTTGCTGAGTTGCTCCACGAGGCCCAGACAGCGGTTCCAGGTAGACCTGCCCTGAGCTGCTCCGTCTGTGCAGCAGTGGTGTGCTGTGAGCTCCTGCACTGAGTGCAGGCCTGAGGCGGGATGACTCTATATCTTGTTTGTACAAGTAAACAACCACCATCTGCCTAGCACACCTTAAGGCGCAAACTGATAAAGAAATTAATCTTGCTAATAAAAATGACCATCTGTGAATTTATTGAATTAATCAGAAGCACACAAATGCCTGGGTGTATCAAACTCATGGGGCAAGAACCAGACCAGTGAGCTTATTGAACACACCAGGCCACTGAATGAAACACCCCGCATCTGAGACCCATTACAGGAAGAGCACCCTGAGACTGGACACAGTGGCACTGTGACCCTGTCACCTGCTTGCTCGTCACCAATCTTGCCCAGGAAAATTGCCACAGTGAGGAATACTCGAATCTCTGAGCTTGGGATTCTGCAGAGCTCAGTTTCTCCTGTCCACGATGACCACGCACAGCCCACCCCAAGCTGACACCTGAGGCTGACACTCCAAGCTGGCATTCTGAAACTGCCGTTTGTCCAGACCCTGGCCTAAAATAAGTTCCTGCTCTTTAACAGCTCTGCCCCCTGAGCAAGTTCTTCGGCTGGCTGTTGGTCTTACCTGACCACCTACAGTGACTCTGCATCACACCTGCTCTCTGCCTTTGCTCTCAGTCCAGCCTCCTGAACCCCTGTGGCCGCATAATCCTTTCTCACCCTAGATACAGATACAGATATATAGACACCAATATCTCTCTATATATTATTTATGTGTCTGTATAATTTGTGTGTGTAAAGTGTGATGTGTGACTTGAGTGTTACAGATTAGTAATTAAGATTGTGTTTGAATTTTTGTTTGCCCAGCTTATGACTCGCAGGTGATCCACAAGTATTCAGTGAACCACTTCCGCTGAAAGTGGAGTAGCCTGTGAATTCATTGTTATTTAGTAAATTCCGACATTGTGGAAGACACAAATGTGTTTGGTCACCTGAATGCATGTCTCACTCACAACAATCCACCTCCAGCAGGTACCTAAAAGCGGGAAGCACCCACATTTACAGCAGGGGGTTTGACACTCGGGCCCTTTATCCTTGTAACCCGTCGCCCAGCAGAGAAATTTTAGAAGACCTACAGTTGTCGCCCTCGTTTAGCCAAGGGAGTCTGCTATTGTTCACTCTGGATATGTGGATGTGGTGGATGGCCACCATATGGGGTCAGTTTACAATGGGGGAGTGGGGCCTAGATTGGAAACATTTGGATTTTTTGGGGGGACATCATTAGTGTGCTCTTAAACTACAGTCAGATTTCTTGTATATTAGCTTATTGCTAAGCATTGCTGTAACCAAGGGAAGCCCTAAGCCAACCCTCCAGCTTCACTTGCCGGTAGGTGACTTTAAAAATCACTGATTTTGGAGGTCATACCACTGAGCGAGACTAGTCTCCCACTAGCTGAGCTGTAGGTGGCACTTCTGATGGAGGCCACCTAACAGGTTCAACCTGTCCTCTCTTGCTATCTCCCCTATTCTCCAGGCAAAGATGCCTTTTATATCTTAATGATTAACTGCAGGGTTAGCTATTCCTGGGAAAAGGAACTGAAAAGACACAGGTCATAAAACTTACTAATCAGTCACTTCTCTCCAGATTACAGAGCTGAGGACACGTGACAGTCTTCAGATAACATCACAGTGTGGGCCAAAGATTTGCTAATCCTGTTTAACAAGAAATGATGTTTAGCTTGCAGGGAAATATGTTTATCTGAAGAATCATAGAGACTGGGCCAGGAGATGAAAGTCAGCTCTTATCTCAAGGGTATTCTGGCAGAAGAGAAAGAAAACACAGGCCCTTGTCAATGAAGAGTCTGTTCAGCTCGGGAACCTTCCTGCTCATTGTCCCCCGGCTCCCCTTTTCCCTGTGTTTTTTTTTTTTTTTTTTTTGGTACTGGGGATTGACCTCAGGGGCACTCGACCACTGAGCCACATCCCCAGCCCTATTTTGTGTTTTATGTAGAGACAGGGTCTCACTGAGTTGCTTAGGACCTCGCCGTCGCCGAGGCTGGCTTTGAACTCGCGATCCTCCTGTCTCAGCCTCCCTAAGTGCTGGGATTACAGGCTTGTGCCACTGCGCCCGGCTCCTAAGGTGGAGATTTGAGGACGATAGCCTCTCCATCTTCTCAGGACTGGCTATTGAATAAATCTGATTTTCTTCTCACCCACTCTTGTCTCCCAAGTATTGGCTTTTGAGTGGTGAGCAGGGGGCTTGGATCCAGTAACATCATTAGGCCTTCGATATCAAAAGGTTTATTGAGCTATTACAGATGCTCGCCAGAAAGAAAGGACTGAGTCCTGGGACAGGTTCTCACAACTACCAGTAGCAGGGCTAAGCAGTGGTTGGGAAATATCCCCCAGAGCAGAGCTGAGAGCGTTTGTGTAAAGTCTGAAGAAGGAAATAAGTGAACCTATGCTGCCTATAGGCCAGCTGGGTAGGTAATGTTGAAGCAAGAACTAAGGACAGGCGGTTGGTTAGTGTAGACGGATGATAGACAGGGTTGGATGGGGAAGATGGAAGCTGATTGGGGTCTGGGAAGGTGAAGACCGCCTCTGGGGACTGAAATGTTAATACCTCCAGAACCCTTCCCCCTCCTCCTCCTCCTCCACCTGTTACCAAAGCTACCTGCCTACAGGGAACCATTCCTCCCAAAAAGGCTGTTAACAAAGCACCTTCTGGGCAGCCCTGCCCCTGTTCAGGCAGGCAGAGAGGAACGAGGGCTTCCTTCTCACCTTCCTCCTCTCCCCATCCTGTTTACAGTGATCAGTGGCTCATCTAGCCACTGGTCTCCTAAGCAGGATGGGGAGAAAGAGGCAAGGTAAGGGGGGAAGGAGGGCATGAGAATAAGGGCATTCTAAAATGGACAAAAGGGCAGGACGCCCGCACTTTGGATACCAGTTCTGGCCCCTTCTCTGCGGAGAGGTCTCTGTTCTATCCTTTAAATAAAGCTTGCTTTCTACGCTTGCATTTCTCGGGTGTTCAGTCTTCACATCTGCAGAAACACCTGGGCTCTGATTGCTTTTCATCACTGGCAGTGTCCATGTGGAGCAGGAGTCTGACAGGAGGGCAGCTCGTGAGGAGAAGCTGCCATCGCTCCTGGATTTGTTGAGGTTAATAGTCATAAAACATTCAATCTGGGTGTAGTGGCCCCGGTAGTGACATTGACGGGATCCAGCTGAGGTTTCAACACAAATGCTCTTCGTTGGCTCCCTGCAGTCAGCTGACTTCCTCCATCTCTTCCGCCCTCCAGCCTTCCTAGTGAAACTTAGGACATAGCAGAATTTTTTTTTTGGTTAATTTTCATCACTGTTTTAATAACCTCTAGCCATCATTGTGGAAGATGTCTGGAAAGACTTGGTTAAAACTGAACCATGTGCAGAGAAGAGAGTGGAGTATGCCCATGGCGTCTAACTAGGGTACCCAGAGCCGCAGCCGTGCTGGGAGAGCTTCGTACCGCAGCAATCCTCCAGCTCCGCGTCTTCAGCCTTGGTAGAAGCAGTCGCCTTCCCAACGCCACCTGCGCTGCGCCTGCCCTCACTGCCCCACCTGGACCTCCCCCTCGAGTCCTCAGCACCTCTGCACGAGGCAGGAAGTAGTGCTGCTGGACCCACGCCCATCTGTGGACTGCTCAAAAGCTGATACTTGGAGACAAAAATCAGGTGTATTGGGGGTAGCCCTGAGAAGAAGGAGGGGCTCCATCCACAAACAAAGGCCCCCTCAGGTACCCAAGGGCTTTCATGGGAGGCTCGGAACATGGGCAGAAGGCTCCGTGCTGACGGGGGCCTTCGGGGGCTGGCCAGTCCCTACAATTCATTAGATAAACATTATTTTTAATTAGATGGCAAGATGAGCAAGTCCTTGGCTCACACTTTGATGTTACCTGAACACCATCATCTGTTCCAGGCACGGAAACCCTAAAGGAGGGTTAGTGATGAGGGGGTCTTGGGTTCAGTGGTTTTCTTGTTTCTTTTCCTGCAGTATTTGGTTTCAGCAGTTAGTATGTCAGTCATTCCAAGGTATTTTCTTTAAAATTCACAACAGTGGCCAGGGCAGGAGTAACGTCATAAGAGGTGGTTTCCAAAGCAGAGCTAACCTCCATGGGGCGTCTAAGACACAATGGCGTCTGTGTCTGCTGTTCCAGTCGGGGTCCCCTTGACAGATGAGGAAACTAAGGCGGGATGTTCCTTGGGCCACACAGCTAGTAAGAGGCAGGGTCAGGATTCAAGTTTAGGAAATGTGGTTCTCCAGGGTTAAAAATTTGAACCTGGAGGCCATTGGCTGGTGTGGCTCTGCAGTTCAGATGCCCACTTGAATAAACCAAAGTCCAGTGTAACTGCCAGGTCAGAAACCAGAGACTAACCGCCAACCAGGAACCTGCCACTCCGACCAGTCCCTCGTCCTGCTGTTGCGGACTCTTCATTGATGCTCCCTCTCGCCCCTCTGGAGGAGAGCCAGCCACTCTCTGAGTGGTGCTGCCCAGCTGACCATGGGAAGCTCAGACCAGCACTTCAAAATGTAAACATGCTCCAGTGTCTCTCTTATCATCAGCCCATTTCCTGCCCAGTCTTAAATGTTACAGGAAAGTGTCCTTTGTTCCAGGAGCCTCCGCCCCCGAAAGTTGTGGGAGGACGGTGAGTCTGATGCCCTGTGAATGGGGAAGTACAGCTTCCCTCTGCGTCCTGGGACAACTGACAGTGTGTTACCTGCCCAGGCTGGGCTCTGGCCCCCCACACAGCCCGCGTGTGGAGAGGAGCCCTGGGGGGAGGGAATCAGGTTCCACTGGAAGTCAGCTCATGGCAAGACGGCCAGAGTTTTGTCATAACGATCATTTCCAAAGAATTCAGGTGTGTAGAAGGGTTTTCTGAGGAGGAGAGAAGGGTGGCAGGTAGACAAGAAAGATGTGTGCTGCCCAAGCTGGGCATCCAGCCACTCAGTAGCTCTGTCACCTAGGGGACGTTTTCCTTGCTCTTCCATCAGAAGGTTCCGGGTTTCTGTGATTAGTAATCTCCTGGGGAGGTTGCAATCCTTTAGATACACGTATTATTTTCATGCAAATTAAGCCTTATTCTTCTCTTAGAGAACAGTATTAGCAAGTCCTCGGCCCACATTTCATGTTATTTGAAGACCACCAGGTGTTCCAGTTTCTGAAAAACTAAAGAAAGATGACTGATTAGGAGGTCTGGGGACAAATGTGTGTTCTCTTGGCTCCTTTTCCTGGAATAATTGATGCTTAACATCTCAGCCATTGAAAGTGGGTTTTCTTAGAGTTACATCACTGGGCAAAGGGAAAAAAAACAAAGAAAAACTTTACAAGGGTGAATTTTGCAAAATGAAGCTCATCTTCTACATGGTGGCATAGAACAAAACGGAGCCGCCATCACACCTTTACACACCCGAGGGTCGAGAACACAGCCTTCTGGTCTAGAGCTGAGGGTTGTGGTCCTTGCAAGCACGATTTGCAGGTCTGGCAGGAGGTGGGGGCGCGGTAGAAGATCAGCAGCTAGCACAGGGTTGTGTGCATGCCTTCCACATGGGCGTTCACTTGGGAGCTGCGCACGTGCCAGCTGCTCCTGGGGGAAGAAGAGTTTCAATCCTGAGCTGTCAATGCAGCCTCTGTGCCTGGGGGAATGCCTGTGACCTCCGTGCCTAACTCTGAAGCCCCCTCCGTCAAACCTGAAGGCGACCTGGAGGGTGGAGTGGGGCGGATGAGGAAACGCTCCTGGCCTAGTAGATCTGGAGGCCTATTCCAAGATTCTGGAGCTTTAGGAAAAACTAGATCTTGTGTCTCTGTTGACTTCCTCAACCTGGCTTCATTCTTGTCCTATTACTAAAATTTTCAAGTGGTCAAGAAGGAGTGTGAGGGATAAACGCTTTTTAAAGAATAAAAAGGGGCAAACTAGAATAAGATGGGACTTCTCCCCGGCCGTGCTGTCTTCTGCAGTAATCAGGCTTGGGGGCAGGTTCTCACTCCTCCTCCCAACGTCCCAGGGTAGAAAGTGGCTCTCTGCCTGACGGACACACGGTGGGACCATGAGCATCGCAGTGTGCCGACAGACCCCGGGCTGGGGTGGGCTGGGGTGCTGCCGATAGCAGCTGTTGATGCCAGGGACCATGTCGAGGGCCTCACCTGCAACAGAGGCCAAGAGCTATGCGTGGGCGACTGTCCCCATGAGCTCACGTAAGCCCCGTCCACCAAGCTACGCCAAGAGGAAAGGAAGCGTTTATTCTAGAGTCGGAATTACAGTTGAGGGCACACCGAGATGAGCCCTTCTGTGCTGTTTCAAAGCTTTGTTGGCTGATAGGGCTGCAGGTGAGCTGAAGGGTCGGTCTGTCTCCTGGCAATCGAAGATGGTCTGGTGATGGGGACCCTGGAGAATCTGGAGTTGCCCCTCCCACACACTCAGCCAACTCACCTTTCAAAGTGAATTGGAGACACGGGTTGGTGCCTGTCTGGCTTAGGCAAGTTCCATACCTTTGTGGAGCCGGACCGTAAGCCTTCTCCTCCCTTCAGTGTGGTTGCTCGTGGCTCTCAGGCCTGTGGACTCCAAGGCCCACCGGACCAGGGTCAGCACTTGCTGTAGATTGGAATCCTGGGAGCTTTGAAGTGGAGGAGCACATGGTCTGCCTCCAGGGAGACACTGACATCCCCATGGCAGAGCCAAGTTTGTTCAGAGACAAAGAGCATCGTACCTGACCCCATCCGGGTGGGTTTCAGAGGCTGACTCTTCTCTCATTTTGTACTTGTGGTTGTTTTTTTATTTAGCCTGTATAAAACTAACTTAATGAAGAGCATATACAGGGTTCCACATCATAATTAATGCAAGACAATGACAGTATTATATGGTCAAGGTCATAGGCCAAGGTCAACTGCATCTCTCAAAAGCATCTGATACAGGTGAAGAAATTGCAGATCAGTGACTTGCTCTGATGCACCAAAGGAGCCACAGAGGTCCTCTGTCTCGGACCTCATCAGGAGGACTGGGTACTAGAAACCAGAAGGCCTGTGTCTGGCGTGGCCTGATTGAGTTGCAGATCAGCATTAGGGAGCAGAGTGTCAGGCTGCTGTGTTTAGAGCCACATTGCACAGGAGACTGCGGGCCACACAATCACCACATAGGGCCCTCCCACATGGCCCCCAGGGGTATAGCCATAACACGGGGCCCAGCCGCTGGGGAGCAGGAGGCGAAACCATGAGAACATGGACTCTGGGAGTTTCATCCCCAGGACTTAACTGAGGTCTTGAAATAAGTTTCAGCCAACTTTGTTATGCACAGTTTTGGGGGCCCCCAAATGGTGTGACTAGCCTTAGAAAAATTTAATGAACCCCAATATGCTAGGTTTATTAAATCTTGCTAAATTTTTCATTGTTTGTAATGGATTTGAGCATGATTATACGATTTTAAAAATATGAGTTTTGCTTCATGATTTCTGTGGACGTTCCATTGGTCGAGTCTGAGTGGGTTCGTGAGGGTGCGGTGGGCTGAGAGTTTCCCACAGGGTCACTGGTGCGTCTCTTGCAAACCAGTTGCTGTGTGGTCAGGAGGAAGGACGTTTTCCCAGTGTGGCCTGCACTTGAAGTGTGGGCAACACGGATGAGAGGTGCCTTTTATGTTTACTTTCCTTTAACAAAAATGATTTATGTAAACATCAGCAGGAGAAAAATGGCATCAGTGAATGTCTGCACCCTGGTGATTTTTAGTCTCCTAGCAGGACTCTATTACCGGTACAAAAACGCCATCATGCAGAGAGCCTGCACTTCTGTAGTGATTATCTTTGCTGCTCGGAGATGACATTGAGTCAATGAGATTAAGTTAACATTCTAATAGAATGACCTATCAAATTTTGAGAGCAAAAATCATACCTTAAAATGTTTTAAAACTGAACATTTCCTTCCTTTTTACTCCCTGCTAGGATCATGTCATTTATTGGGACAGATGGTACAGAAGAGGTGGGCTAGGTGACATAGGCTTTTAGAAAAGCTAATTTTGAAGAAAAGGCACTAAAGAAAAAAGGAATCAAGTCACGGATTTAAAGCCTTTCTGCCAACAGACTCAGCTACCCTTGAGCTTCCTCTGCAAAATCCCTGCCAAGCTAAATCCATCCTTTGCAGCCTGCCACACGCTAGTTGTAGGAGACTGTGACCTACTCGTGCTTTGGGTCTCAGGCTCGTAACAAATCGGTGAATTGCTTTCCAGCTGGCTTTGTTGCTGGCTAGATGGATTTGCACTTTCAGAGTCTATTTCCATGCATCTCTGATCATCAGAACGTCCTTCCTCAATACTCAACCGGGATTGTAGCTTCCGCTGGCCCCGAGTTTCTGGGACGTGGGTGGCTTTGCTTATAACAAGTCTCATTCTTTTTCCGCAAAACTAAACATTCACATTCACTGCTTCCTTATGCGTGTTACTTGGGAGACTGGCACCATCGTTCATGTGATCCTGTGCGTGCTGTTAGGTCTGGAGGTGAGGTGTGCCCCAAAGCTCCCCCTGATGCAAGCGGGTCAGAGTGGAGGTGATTGGACTGTGAGCTGTGACCTAATTAGGCCATCCTCTTTGGAATGGCTGGGTGGGGTGTGGCTGCAGGAGGTGGGCCCCTGGGGCTGCCTTGGAAGGGCGCACCCTCCCTGTGTCCCCTTGGCACTTCCTCTCTCTCTGCTTCCTGACACTGACATGAGCTGAGCAGCTCTCCTGCCCTGGGTCCTTCCCGAATGATGTAGGGCCTCACCTTGAGCCCAGAGCCATGGAGCTGGCCATCTGCAGATTGAGATCTCTGAAACCACGAGCCCCAAGTAAACCTTTCCTCCTCTAAGCTGTCCATGTGGTCAGAGAGGCAAAAGCTGGCTAACACATGGCTCCAACCCGCCCTTTCCCTCTCCGAATGCCATACTCAAAGTTAACCAGGGCATCCCTTGTGCTGCTTGGCATCCGTGGACTACATGGCTTCAGAAACTGAGGCTCAGAGCAGTGGTTCCTGACCACTGGGGAACACAGTCCTCCTTTGAGAGTTTAAGCTCTGGAATCTCCAAACAAACATGCTCGTGGGGGTGGATGAACATGTTTGCGTACGATTCGGGAGGACCATGAGGACCTACTGTAGCTCACTCACAAACTGTGCCTCTGGGGCAGCCTATTAAGAATAATGGAGGAAGTGGCCGGGTGGGCGCTGTGTTCCACATCTGGAATCCCAGCAACATAGGAAACCAAGACAGGAGGATCTCAAGTTCAAAGCCAGCCTGGGCAACTTACCTGTCTCAAAATATAAAATAAAAAAAAAAAAAGACTGGGGATGTAACTCAGTGGTAAAGCACCCCTGGGATCAATCCCTAAGACCTAATGATAATAATAACAAAGAATAACCACGTAGACTTGGACCTGAGGTATAAAGCAGAGAATTTGGATGTGCCATTGAGCAAGACACATTTTTCAAGATTCAATTTTGAAATCACTTTTCAATTATATTCACGAATCAGTCTTTCAGAATCTGATTTCATTATTTTAAAAAATGCACTTAGTTGGCAAAGTGTCCTAAGCTGACTCATTCGGACATGTCGGGGCTTTCCGGGGAAGTGCCCATGAGCTCCTGGAGCCAGTGGAGCCTCTGGCCTGGCCGGCTTCCCTCCTGCTGGCTTGGTTGAATGAAAAGTCCCTTGTCTGGCAATGTGAGAATGATCAAGATCATCCAGAAAGTGAAACTGGTGTTCAGTGACCCCTGGCCCTAATGGAATTGTTTTAATGCTTCTTTGGGATTTATGGCATCTTTGAATGTTTGGAAATGACGGGAAAAAGAGCAGGTATCTGAGTGCCCCTTAGGCAGGTGACAGGGCGGGACACTGGAAGCAATGCTGGACCCCAGCTTGGGCCTCCTTCCCGCCCTCCCTCTCATTTGCTCCCTGTCTCAGTGCAGTCCCCCCTCCTGCTGCCCCAGGGCTGGTTCTCCACACACACCTTTATTTGTCAGTCATTCTGGCGGGAACTTCCGGTGAGTCATGTGTTTGGAAAGTGGGTGGACTGGGTGTGACCTGAGTGCCCTGTGGGAGCCCAGGGGTGCATCAGCACTGGGCAGAGGGGTCCCAGGCTGAGCTTTCCTCCTGCCCTGCCGCCACCCAGCATGCTCTTCCTGCTCAGCCCCATGGCCAGTCCCAAGCCAGGGGCAGGGTGTGGGACAAACCAGTCAGATTTACAGAGTGAGGGGCCTCCCAGGGGTCTGGCCTCCACTGATGGACCCTACTAACCTGACAGCACCAGACCTAGAGTCTCTCATGTGTCCTGTTTGGGGGATGAGGGGGACAATAGACACATGTCATTTTAAACGTTTTATCTTGGGGCTTGGGACGTTGCTCAGTGGGAGAGCACGTGCAAGGCCCGGGTTCCGTCCTCACACCAAACCCCAAAGTGAAACCCCGTCTCCCGCTGCCTGGCCTCAGTTCACCTGTCAGCCTGTCCCCCTGCAGGCTATGGCCACACGGTGCCCCTGTCCGACGGCGGCAAGGCCTTCTGCATCATCTACTCCGTCATCGGCATCCCCTTCACCCTGCTCTTCCTGACGGCCGTGGTCCAGCGCGTCACCGTGCATGTCACCCGCAGGCCTGTCCTCTACTTCCACCTCCGCTGGGGCTTCTCCAAGCAGGTGGTGGCTGTCGTCCACGCTGTCCTCCTGGGATTCGTCACCGTGTCCTGCTTCTTCTTCATCCCGGCCGCGGTCTTCTCGGTCCTGGAGGACGACTGGAACTTCCTGGAGTCCTTCTACTTCTGCTTCATTTCCCTGAGCACTATCGGCCTCGGGGACTATGTTCCTGGAGAGGGCTACAATCAGAAATTCAGAGAGCTCTACAAGATTGGCATCACGTGTGAGTATCCGGCGCCCAGGCCGCTGCACCCGGTAGTGGCCATCCTACTACAGTGCGGGGGACGAGCTGGCTTTCCAGTTTTTCCACCTTCCCATGCTATTTTCTTTCCTGATTCCCATCAAAACCCTTTCTGCAGAACCCTTATTACCATGTTTTTGTCCCCGGCACCTTACGATTACCGCCCCATGTTGTTCGGGCGTTAGTTAGTACGGTATGAAAACAAGCCGCACAGAGCGTGCTCGATACGCCACGTCTGATGAAGTCAGTCGCTCGGCTTCGTTAGCAGGTGAGGCCTCGGGGAGAGCCCACCACTGTTTGCCAGGAAATTCTTAAAATGGTCATTTATCTCATCTGTGCAGCTGGTTCTTGTTGAAGAAGTTATTGGATGCTAAATGCTTCCAGAATTTTCTAGGAGGGATATAAAATAGGCATGAAAATTCAAATGGCCAGTGACTCACAACTTTTAAAATTTCAGTTTTCAATTTAATGTCATACGTGGGGAAACGTAGCCACGCATTTGGAGAAGCTGCTGGCCCCACGTGGGCCTTTCCTGTTTCTCAGGATGCACCCGTGTGCCGTCCTGATGGACACGCAGTTCCCGTTTCTGTCCCCACTGGAATCTTCCAATTCAGGACTCGCTCAGGCCATGTCTTCTTGGAAGTCGGAGTGGAAACTCAGGCACTCGTGTGCACCGTCCTGTCTTGTTGTCTTAATGCCACAAAATGCTTAGTGGAACTGTGTCTGTTTTAACATTTCCATTAAATTGTGGGCTCACCAAGAACAGAGCCTCCACTCACGTGTCCCCAGAGCTTCCTGCCGCACTGGGCCCCACACAGCTCAGCAGGCGCAGGCCAGTGGCTCCCCAGGGGTCCGCATCTCCTATGTGTTATTTGTGGAGTCTGTGATGCATTAGGTGGCCACTCGGTCACCTCCCCATGACTCTGTTGTTGACTATTTAGGTGGCTTCTAATTTGGGAGTGTTACAAATAACATTACAATGAACATTTTAAATACTTTTTGAACTTTAATGTATTTCCAAGAGATGGGATTGCTGGCCCAACAGGAATATGCTTTTTTGTGACTCAGAACATATTGACCTGAAGCTCCCCAAATGGTGTTATGGGTCCACACGGTCACCGGCTTTGTCTGAGCCCAACAGTTTGAGTCCTTCTGGGAGGCCCTAGGCCAGTAAAGTTATAGGTGGTATTTTTTCTGTATGTGAATTTGACAGCAGAATAAACATTATCTTAGCTTTTTTTTCATTAGATAGTTATCTAATTTTTATTTTCATGACTTAGGTAAGTGAAATATTCCTGATTATACTTACCAGCTATACTCTTTTCTTGAGTGAATTTCTTCTCAATTTGTCCAATGATTTCTCTTCTGTTTTTCACATAATACCAAATCCTTGCATAACATTTATCTCTTGCTACAATGTGGACATGTTTTTTAGGCAATCTACCTAGTTTATGGAATTTTAATTTAGCTTAAAATATAATTTCTGTTCCTAAACTTCTTGTTCCATAGTGGAAATAATGATAAAGATACTGCATGCTTAAAAAGGTGCCCATGATAAATCGCAAGCATTCCTAACGTGCCACAGGCTTTGTGAGCCAGAGTCAGGGCAGGGGTGGAAGGCCACACTTGGAGGGGCTTCCATGTGTCTGTCCTAAGCCATGCCACAGTAGTGCCAAGATTTTTTATTTTTTTCCCTCAAAAATTGCAGCCTGCGATTCTGAAGAACCCCAGCTGTTAGAAGCATAAATCCTTCTCCATCTCCTTTTCTCTTTGAGCCACAGTCTTCAAACTTTGCCAGAAACTAGTCAACCTGTTCCTTGGCTTTTCTGTGGCAGGGGCAGGAGGCAGGTCAGGACGGGCTTCTGGGCTGGCCTGTGACTGGTGGCACTGACATGCTGTGTCCTTCTCATGCAGGCTACCTGCTACTTGGTCTCATTGCCATGCTGGTGGTCCTGGAAACATTCTGCGAGCTCCACGAGCTGAAGAAATTCAGAAAAATGTTCTACGTGAAGAAGGACAAGGATGAGGATCAGGTTCACATCATGGAGCATGACCAGCTGTCCTTCTCCTCCATCACAGACCAGGCGGCCGGCTTGAAGGACGAGCAGAAGCAAAACGAGCCTTTTGTGGCCACACCGTCTGCCTGTGCAGATGGCTCTGCAGGCCACTGAGCTTGGGCCGTGCGGGTCCTTGTGCAGCAGCAGGCCAGGCGTGAGAAGGAGACTTAATCGTGTCCACTTCTAGGAGAATGTGAAAGCCAAGATGAGGCCTTCTCAGGGGCCCCTGCTGTTGGCAATATGTTAAAAATGTGGACCCAGGTGTCCTTGACTCTGGAGGGGGTCAGATATCTTGGGAGATGGGATGTGTACCATATTTCACATGCAAAGAAACCATCCAGACTTTACTAACAGGGGAAGAACCCTTGAAGCCATGTGCTGCAGCGGGTAGAACCAGATTTTATACTTTTAATTGGGGACTTTGGGGTTTGCATTTAAATCATTGAGCTAATGGCTAAATAGCAACATTTATATTTAAAAGCAAACAAATTCATTTTATAAATAGGTTTAAGTGTACCTGTTTGCATGTGCCCATCCAAAACGATTATTTTTATAGTATCTAAGTTAAATCTACTATTTATAATGACTAGGTTACCACTAACTATAGATTTATAACTTGTATATACAGCTAGATCACCAGGTCCCACTGGACTTCTTAACCCTGGAATGTAGATAGTTTTGCTCTTGATTCTCTTTATACTAAAGTATCCAGAATTGCCGCAGTAAGATGAGGGGGAGAACGAATGAGTGACTGCCCATAGCCTCTGTTATCATAACTGTGCCTGCTCTCAGAGTGCGGTGGCCTCAGATGTCAGAGTGTCTGCGGACACTTCTTGGAAGAGATTCAGCAAGAAAAAACAGGATTTGTAAGAAGGCTGAGAGAGTGTGTTTCGAGAGCACGTTGTGATTTACAGCCTCCTAGGTCTAAAGCACAGAACTCAGACATAAAATCCTCGAATAAACAGATCATGTTGCACTCATCTGAGGATTTTAAATTTAAAAGCTAAAATAAATAAAAATCTCTGCTGTTCACAATCCTGTGCATTAATAAATCAAACTTTTTCTCTTGTGTATATAATATGTATGTGTGTGTGAGCGTGTGTGAGAGAGAGTGTGTGAATATGTGTGAGTGTGAATGTGTGAGTGTGTAAGCGTGTGTGAATGCATGAGTGTGTAAGTGTATGAGTGTGAATGTGCGTGTATGAATATGAGTGTGAATGTGTGTGTATGAGTGTGAATGTGTGTGTGTGAGTGTGTGTGAGTGTGTGTGAGTATGTGTATGAATGAGTGTGAATATGTGTGAGTGAGTGTGTGTGAGTGTGTATGCACTTCTTTACAGAAACCATAAGGCAGCAGTTAAATGATGCAGCTGGGACACTGAAGGGGCATTAGGAAGTCCTGCTTGATAACAAATGTCCCCCTAGCATGTGCTCACGGCCTGCTGGCTGCCCAGAGGTGGTGCTGGGCCCTGCGGATGAGCAGACACGGCTCCTCGCTCGCTTAGTGACCACCTTCTGTCCCGTTGCCTCTGAGAGCAAACCCTTGCAGCTGTCTCTCCCGTGTTGTCCTCCAGGAGCGTGTCCCCCTATTTGGTGCTGTTGTAGCAGACTCAGCCCCTGTGCCACCCTGTGTCATCAGTGGGGCCTTCCCTGTGCTGCGGATCTGGGTCCTGCTCCTCGGGAGCACCTCTCCTTCATACTGGCCTTGACTCCATGGGGAAGGAGTCACAGGGCCGATGGAATTGAGGAGAGCCGGGGTGCTTCCTGGAAGAGCAGAGCAGGTGTGGTGGGCCTGGCTGGGCCTGCAGGGGCAAGGGTTGGTGCAGAGGCAGCCCTGAGGTCTGCAGAGTGCCGCGCAGGGGCCCAGGATGACCGTGAAGGGCATCCTGCTTTGAGCAGTGCAAGAGGAAATGGCTGGTTTGCCACAGCTGCTTGGCTTCAAGACAGAAAGGAGTCCCATGTTCAGAGGATAAAGAAGCACAGCGAGGAAGGCTCCGGGGTCAAGGTGCCGTCCTACGTGCGCCTGTGGCCCTTCTGGCATGAACTTGCAGGGAACGCCCGGAGCCTTGACGCCCTTTCACTCGTTTGTTCCTGATGTGAAGAGTGAAGCACGAGGGTGAAGGAAGCCTCATCCTGTCCCCAGGGCCCATTGGGTGGGAAATGCCAGGAGAGCATCTGCCCAGCTGGACAGGTGCTGACCTTGGTCCCTGGGGAGAAATGAGCTGGGTCAGCAGGAAGAGCACTGTCAGCTTCTCACAGAACAGAAACCGGGCTGCTGGGACACGAGAGGGGGTGGGTGGCAGCAGTGTCCACATCCAGGACTGGCGTGGTCCCTCTACTGCGGTGAGTGTGCACCAGGAGGTGATGTCGGTGTGGGCGCTTTCTGGACTCTGGGCGTAAGTTGGATTCAGGGTCCTTTGCTGAGTGCCAGTGTCCAGATGGAGCTCCCGGGCTCCCAGTAGTGCCTGTAGTATGGAAAACCAACAAATCCTCTGTCCCGAGGAGGGTGCTGCTCTGTGTGCATCAGACTCAAGCCTGCAGGGATGCCGATTTTGAAGCTGCAGATGCACCCCATGTGGAGAGAGAACAGAGTATCTCAGCGTGTGTGAACTTAGCCTCCCAGAAACCCGCAAGTTGGGTGTAGACCAAGGGATGAGCGCAGTCTCTGCAAGAATCTGGTAAAAACAATTGACCAGCAGATGGAGTTTGGCCTACACCACTCTGTTTATGAGTTGATAATGTCGCAATCCATTTTGTGTTGCTGTAACAAAACCCCTGAGGCTGGGTCACGTATAAGAAAAAAGATTTATTTGGTTCACAATTATTTGCCTGGAAGGTCCGAACAGTGCAGGGCTGGTCCTGGCGCAGGGCTGGTCCTGGCGCAGGGCCTGTTGTCTGCATCATGACGAGGCTGAGGAGTGGAAGGGAAATGGCTATGTGCAAGCAGGGGTCGTGGCCTCACTTTCTGACAACTTTCTCCAGAGCTAACCTACTGGCGAGCCAGCATTAACCCCTTCCAGGAGCACAGCCCTGTGAGGTGACCTGATACCTCCCATTGGGGCCCAGATCTTAACCTTGACACCCCACACTGGAGACCATGCCCGCAGCACGTGAGCCCTGGGGGACACACATCCAAACCCTGGGGCTGTTTTCTCTCTCTAGTAATCATGCCCCAAGACATTTACAAAGGGACTTGTTCAAAAGCTAAAGAAGGATCCCAGTGGGAGAAAGCGGGGGGACATTTTCTGAACAGATCAATTTTGTGCCAGTTCAGGGGAAAGAGTCAGGAATGATTAGATTATCAAGATACAGAATCTCCTGTTTTTTCCTGAAAAGCAGACGTGTTCGGATCTGTTCGTGTTTTCTACATGTCATAGGCCATTGGACGTGTCTATCAGGTGGCTTTTGGATGGACAGTGAGTGAAGATATCCCTACGCATCGGGAGCCCCGGGGATGGCGGAGGGCAGTGCGGAACTGCCCAGCCTGTGCTGCTGCTGGAAGCAGAGTCACCTCGGGAGTGGCTCCTCTTAACTGGCAAGAGGATCATCTGTTCTTCAGAATCCAGATCCTGAAGTGTGCTAAGCACTTCGAGATCCCTTGCTCTGGAAGCGGCATGCTGGAGGTTGAGAGGGACTGTCACAGACACTGGCATCCCCAATGCAGGCAGAGGTTCCTTGGGATGTAGTTTCAAAAACTGTATAAGGCAAATTTAGAAGAAAGGTTTCTTAGAAACGCACAGCTAAAATTAAAATGGATCTGCCAATTCCTCTATTGGAGGGTGCCCGGAAAGTTTTAAACCTGTTCTGTGCTGCGTTCAGTCTTTCTGCTACGATGTACGATTCTGCAGGAGTTTTGCTTCACAGGAACTTGCTGCACCCCGGACTTCCCTGTGAGGCACATTATGAAATTGTTTGTTAAAGACAGTTTTCCTGTCTCATTAGCTAAGCGGTGTCAGGCCACCTCTGTCTTCCAAAGTGCTGCAAACAACCCAGAGGTAAGTGAATTTTCCCAGCCTCGCAGGGAAGCCTGACTAGGAAGCCTGACCCCTCGCTTCCCTGGGAGGGAGACACGCAGGCGCACTCTGCCCACAGTCTGGATCCCCAGCCCCAGGAGGCAGAGGAGACGCTGTCACCCAGAAGCTCTCAAGTTCTGTGTCAGCACTTTCTGTTGTGATTCTTGGTGGCACAAGTGAAAAAGAAAAATTAGAAGTCTGATGACCCCAGTTGGCGATGGTGTGCAGCAGGTGAGCAGCCCCAGAAGCCCTGCGGGCCTCAGTCCCTGCACCATCTCCTGGGCACTGCGGCCCTCAGAGTCCCAGCCTGGCCACCCTTTCCCACGCTGCAGAGGATGGTGGTCCCTCTCTCCCTCCTGCCTCTTCTTCCCAGAGGGTTTGGTCCATTCTCGGGTCAGCCTAAGAGCGCAGCGGATGCTCACCCGAGGCAGGGATGGACCCCACTGTGGCACTCGTGCTGGGACAGCCTTGGGGTGTGCAAATCCCAGGGGCTGGGCCACTGCCGCAGCTCTGAGCGAGAACACAGGGGGTAGCCAGTGCTGCTGACAACCTGCAGGGGAGAGGGTGTTAGGGTTTGATTGAAATGTCCCCAAATCTCCTGTGGGGAAGGCTTGGTCCCCAGCCCGCGGCACCATTGTGGGGCTGGAAGCTTCAGCAGGGCGTCCTAATTGGAGGAAGTGGGTCACTGGGGGCATGCCCTTGCAGGGGAACTCTTGTCCCCAGCCTCGTCCTCTCTGCTTCCTGGCCACCATGAGGGGAGCAGCTCAGCTCGGCCCTACACTCTCCACCCTGCTGCCTCACCATGAATCCATAGCCACGGGGCCCAGTGACCATGGACAGAAACCTCTGAGACAGTGAGCCAAAGTAAATATTTATTCTTCTAAGTTATTTACCTCTGGCATTGTGTCACAGCCACACAAAGCTGACTCACACATACAGAAACCTGCCAGGGCACACCCGGGCACTGGACAGGCTAGCCCGAGGGCAGCACATTTACTTTAGTGTTATTTCAATAATAGTTTCCATAACGATGTTAAGCTGCCTTATGTGCTCTGCTTAAGGAGATATTGTAAAGTAAGATGTGGGGGATACATCGCAAGGCCGCAGCGGATGCCTGAAACCACAGGTGGTGGGACCCTGGGTACAGTAGCGTCTCCCTACACACACAGACCCCATTGTGGAGCAGGGGAAGCAGAGCAAGGTGGCAGTGCCAGATGTTGACACCTATATCCCCAGCGGTGATGTCCTCTGAGAAGGGTGCTAGCTTCAAGGACGACAAGCTGGCAGCTGGCCTGCGGGAATGCGGCTATACTGCCCAGTGCCACCCAGATCTTAGAGCAGGGACTTGAGGACAAGAGCCAAACAATCTCGACCCCTGTTTTCTGGTGCCTAGGTGACCTGTGCCTTGTCAACAACCTCAAAAATCCCCAGGCAGGGAGAAGAGAGCTTCACGTGAGCAATGCGCATGTGCCCAAGGTCAGACCTTGTGCTCTCATCTCCCCTAAGACGTGACACCTGAGAGCTCACGGTCACCACGGGCCACACAGAGCCACTCAGACCCCGGGAAGTACTTTTCCTGCCCGTTTTGCATGTGAGTTGAAGCCAAAGATGCCACCGGTGGAGGAGCCAAGAGGCCACTGAGGCAGTGATGCCCGTCTGCAGAAAAGAAAGCAAATCCCATCTCAGCCGCCACAGTCCTCCCAAAGCCTCGTCTGGCTTAACCTTTTTCATTCCAAGCAATGCCTGGTACGAGGAGCACCGTTGCCTATTTAAGTGAGCAGGTGGGCTCTGAGGTGGGGAGAAGACCAAATCTTACATCATGCGCACGCCTGGGTTTTGACCTGTCCCTCGCAGTTCCTCCTTTGGGTGTACCTCCATGTCCCCAGGCCTCCTGGGACACCCGCAGGACCCATCAGCAGGCAGAGGTGATGAAGAGGTCGCATCAGAAGCCACTGCTTGTGCTTCAAAATCCAAACAATTCAACTACCAAAGGGGGTTAGTTCTCGTGAAACCCAGGCCCAGTGCAGGTGTCGGAGGTCAAGAGTGACAAGAAGAGGGACTTTCTAGGTCAGCAGATGAGATGAGGAATGCAGAGCAATCTTCCAGGGCTGAGCTTGGCAAACAA
>PVHX01010984.1:0-33362 GCA_004024805.1 Geosciurus inauris
AGAGGTCCGGGTATTAAGAGAATTTAGGAAAATAACAAATATACTTAAAATATTTATCAGATTTTATACAGAAATATATTGAGTGTAAGGGAATTCAACTGAGTTTTGAGAGTTATGAATATTCATGAGAATGTAATTCAGAAAATACCATAAAAATTATCCATGAATAGATAGAATCCCACACAGGCTGGAGTAAAATGAGAGTCATTGAAAATGTTTTTTGTCTAAAATTAAAATTAGAATTTACCACATTTACAGAATATATTTTAATCCGATTGAGATAGAAAGTGAATGTAAATAGATGAGTAGAGTCAGAAGAAACCCATAAGGCTAATTCTGTCTGTAGAATGGCAAAGCTCTTGGAATGTTCACGTGAACTGAGGCCTTCTTCCAAAACTTCCTAAAATACTGACCAAGGTGCCACGAGTTACTCATGATTGCCTTCCCAGAAAGATGTTAATTAAGCACCTAGATGCTCAATTAGCTGCATCTGGCGCCTATGCTCTATCAGCTGGAGGTCAATGTTTCATCTCAGAAAGCAAACAATGGGCCCTTTAACATAAGGAGAAAGAGGAGATTAGATGAAGTAAACTAAAGGACAAAGACACCGTAGGACATGTAAAAAGGGATTACACATTTACTTCTTGGGAACAGATGTATTTCTATAAAATAGAAAGGGAACTAGAATTAAAAAGTCATATTGGAGGTCCGAGTAATAAGGAAACTTACAAAATTACGAATATACGTAAATTTTTCATCAGCTTTTATACAGAAATATGTTGAGTGTGAGAGAATTCAAATGAGTTTTGAGAATTATGAATATTCATGAGAATGTAATTCAGAGAATACCTTAGAAATTATCCATGAATAGATAGAATCACACACAGCCTTGAGTAAAATGAGAGTCATTGAAAAATGTATTTTGTTAAAATGTCAAATTAGAATTTACCAGATTTATATAATATATTTTAATCAGATTGAGAAAGATTATGAATGTAAATACATAAGTTGAGTCAGTAGTAACACATAAGGCAAATTCTGTCTGTAGCATGGAAAAGTTCTTGAAATGTTCATGTCACCTGAGGCCTTCTTCCAAACCTTCCTAACTGACCCAGGTGCCACGATATACTCATGATTGCTTTCCAGGAAAGATGTTAATTAAGCACCTGGATGCTAAATTAGCTGCACCTGGCGCCTATGCTCTATCAGATGGTGGCCAATGGATCATCTCATAAAGCATAAACTTGGCGCTTTCACATAAGGAGAAAGCGGAGATTAGATGAAGTAAACCAAAGAACAAAGAGACCATAGGACATGTAAAAAGCGATTACACATTTACTTCTTTGGACCAGTTGTATTTCAATAAAATAGAAGAGAACTAGAATTAAAAAGTCATATTTGAGTTCTGGGTATTAAGAGAATTAAGGAGAATAATGAATATACTTAAAATATTTGTCAGATTTTATACAGAAATATATTGAGTGTAAGGTAATTCACGTGACTTATGAGAGTTATGAATATTCATGAGAATGTAATTCACAAAATACCGTAAAAATTATCCATGAATAGATAGAATCCCACACAGGCTTGAGTAAAATGAGAGTCATTGAAAAATGTTTTTTGTCTAAAATTAAAATCAGAATTTACCACATTTACAGAATATATTTTAATCAGATTGAGATAGAAAGTGAATGTAAATGGATGAGTAGAGTCGGAAGTAACCCATAAGGCTAATTCTGTCTGTAGCATGGCAAAGCTCTTGAAATGTTCACAGGAACTGAGGCCTTCTTCCAAAACTTAATAAACTACTGACCCAGGTGCCACGAGTTACTCATGATTGCCTTCCCGGAAAGATGTTATTTAAGCACCTGGATGCTCAATTAGCTGCACCTGGCGCCTATGCTTTATCAGCTGGAGGTCAATGTATCATCTCTTAAAGCATACAATGTGCCTGTTAACATAAGGAGAAAGAGGATATTAGATGAAGTAAACCAAAGAACAAAGAGACCGTAGGACATGTAAAAAGGGATTACACATTACGTCTTGGGAACAGATGTATTTCTATAAAATAGAAAGGGAACTAGAATTAAAAAGTCATATTACAGGTCCGAGTATTAAGGAAATTTAGGAAATTACGAATATACGTAAATTTTTTATCAGCATTTACACAGAAATAGGTTGAGTGTGAGAGAATTCAACTCAGTTTTCACTATTATGAATATTCTTGAGAATGTAATTCTGAGCATACCTTAGAAATTATCCATGAATTGATAGAATCACACACAGCGTTGTGTAAAATGAGAATCATTGAAAAATATATTTTGTCCAAATGTCAAATTAGAATTTACCAGATTTATATTATGTATTTTAATCAGATTGAGAAAGAGTGTGAATATAAATACATAACTTGAGTCACTAGTAACACATAAGGAAAATTCTGTCTGTAGCATGTCAAAGTTCTAGAAATGTTCACGTCACCTGAGGCCTTCTTCCAAACCTTCCTAAAAAACTGACCCAGGTGCCACGAGTTACTCATGATTGCCTTCCCGGAAAGATGTTAATTAAGCACCTGGATGCTCAATTAGCTGCACCTGGCACCTATGCTCTATCAGATGGTGGCGAATGGATCATCTCATAAAGCATAAACTTGGCGCTTTCACATAAGGAGAAAGTGGTGAATAGATGAAGTAAACCAAAGAACAAAGAGACCATAGGCCATTTAAAAAGGAATTACAGAGTTACTTCTTGGGAGCAGATGTATTTCTATAAAATAGAAAAGGATCTAGAATTAAAAATCATATTAGAGGTCCAGTTATTAAGAGAATTTAGGAAAAGTACGAACATAGGTACAATTTTTATCAGATTTTATAGAGAAATAGGTTGAGTGTGAGAGAATTCAACTGAGTTTAGAGTGTTATGAATATTCATGAGAATATAATTCTGAGAATACCTTAGAAATTATCCATGAATAGAGAAAATCCCACACAGGCTTGAGTAAATTAGAGTCATTTAGAAATGAATTTTGTCTAAAATTAAAATCAGAATTTACCACATTTACAGAATATATTTTAATCAGATTGAGATAGAAAGTGAATGTAAATAGATGAGTAGAGTCAGAAGTAACCCATAAGGCAAATTCTGTCTGTAGCATGGCAAAGCTCTTGAAATGTTCACGTGAACTGAGGACTTCTTCCAAATCTTCCTGAAATCCTGACCCAGGTGCCACGAGTTACTCATGATTGCCTTCCCAGAAAGATGTTAATTAAGCACCTGGATGCTCAATTAGCTGCACCTGGCGCCTATGCTCTATCAGCTAGAGGTCAATGTATCATCTCATAAAGCATACAATGGGCCCTTTAACCTAAGGAGAAAGAGGAGATTAGATGAAGTAAACTAACAAACAAGGAGACCCTAGGACATGTAAAAAGGAATTACACATTTACTTCTTGGGTACAGATGTATTTCTGTAAGATAGAAAGGGAACTAGAATTATAAAGTCATATTACAGGTCCGGGTATTAAGGAAATTTAGGAAATTACGAATATATGTAAATTATTTATCAGCTTTTATACAGATATAGGTTGAGTGTGACAGAATGAAACTGAGTTTTGAGAATTATGAATATTCATGAGATTGTAATTCTGAGAATACCATGGAAATTATCCATGAATACATAGAATCACACACAGCCTTGTGTAAAATGAGACTCATTGAAAAATGTATTTTTTCCAAATGTCAAATTAGAATTTACCAGATTTACATTATATATTTCAATCAGATAGAGAAAGAGAGTGAATGTAAATACATAAGTTGAGTCAGTAGTAACACATAAGGCAAATTCTGTCTGTAGCATGGCAAAGGTCTTGAAATGTTCTCGTCACCTGAGACCTTCCTCCAAACCTTCCTAAAAAACTGACCCAGGTGCTCATGATTGCCTTCCTGGAAAGATGTTAATTAAGCACCTGGATGCTCAATTAGCTGCACCTGGCGCCTGTGCTCTATCAGATGGTGGCCAAGGCATCATCTCATAGAGCATAAACTTGGCGATTCACATAAGGAGAAAGTGGAGATTAGATGAAGTAAACCAAAGAACAAAGGGACCATAGGACATGTAAAAAGGCATTACACAGTTACTTCTTGGTTGCAGTTGTATTTCTATAAAATAGGAAAGGATCTAGAATTAAAAAGTCGTATTAGAGGTCCAGTTATTAAGAGAATTTAGGAAAAGCACTAAGATAGGTAAAATTTTTATCAGATTTTTCAGAGAAATAAGCTGAGTGTGAGAGAATTCAACTGAGTTTTGAGAGTTATGAATATTCATGAGAATATAATTCTGAGAATACCTTAGAAATTATCCATGAATAGAGAGAATCCCACACAGGCTTGAGTAAATTAGAGTCATTGAAAAATGAATTTTGTCTACAAGTAAAATAAGATTTTACCAGATTTACAGTATATATTTTAATCAGATAGGGAAAGAGAGCGAATGTAAATAGATAAGTTTATTCAGAAGGAAAACATAAGGCAAATTCTGTCTGTAGCATGGCAAAGGTCTTGAAAGGTTCACGTGACCTGAGGCCTTCTTCCAAACCCTTCTAAAAAACTGACCCAGGTGCCACGAGTTACTCATGATTGCCTACCCGGAAAGATGTTAATTAAGCACCTGGATGCTCAATTAGCTGCACCTGGTGCCTATGGTCTATCAGCTGGAGGCCAATGGATCAATTCATAAAGCCTAAACTTGGCCCTTTCACATAAAGAGAAATAGGAGGTTATATGAAGTAAACCAAAGAACAGAGAGACCATAGGACATGTAAAAAGGGATTACTCATTTACTCCTTGGCACCAGTTGTATTTGTGTAAAATAGAAGGGAACTAAAATTAAAATGTCATATTAGAGTCCCGGGTATTAAGAGAATTTAGGAAAATAACGAATATTCTTAAAATATTTATCAGATTTTATACAGAAATATATTGAGAGTAAGTGAATTCAACTGAGTTTTGAGAGTTATGAATATTCATGAGAATGTAATTCAGAAAATACCGTAAAATTTATCCATGAATAGATAGAATCCCACACAGGCTTGAGTAAAATGAGAGTCATTGAAAAAATGGAATTTTTCTATGTAAAAGGGTCAAGTTTATGCTTTATGAGATGTTCCTTTGGCCTCCAGCTGATAGAGTATAAGTGCCAGGTTCAGCTAATTGAGCATCCAGGTGCTTAATTAAAATCTTTCTGGGAAAGCAATCATCAGTAACTCGTGACACCAGGGTCAGTTTTTTAGAAAAGTTTGGAAGAAGGCCTCAGGACATGTTAATATTTCAGGAGCTTTGCCATGCTACAGAAAGAATTTGCCTTATGTTTTACTTCAGACTCAACTTATCTATTTGCATTCACTCTCTTTCTCAATCTGACTCAAAATATATACTGTAAATCTGGTAAATTCTGATTTTACTGTTAG
This sequence comes from Geosciurus inauris, assembly GCA_004024805.1. NCBI lineage: Eukaryota > Metazoa > Chordata > Mammalia > Rodentia > Sciuridae > Geosciurus > Geosciurus inauris. The sequence continues at coordinate 5,463 of PVHX01010984.1, forward strand.
ACAAAATACATTTTTCAATGACCCTCATTTTACTCATGCCTGTGTGGGTTTCTATCTATTCATGGGTAATTTTTCACGTATTCTCAGAATTATATTCTCATGAATATACAAAGCTGTCCAAACTTAGTTGAATTCTCTCACAGTCAACCTATGTCTTTATATAATCTGATAAACATTTTACCTATATTTGCACTTTTTTTTAATTTTCTTAATACTCGACCTCTAATAAAATATTTTAATTCTAGTTCTCTTTCTATTTTGTTAAAATACATCTGGTCCCAAGAAATACATGTGTATTCCCTTTTTACATGTCCTATGCTCTCTTTGTTCTTTGGTTTTCTTCATCTAATCTCCTATTTCTCCTTATGTGAAAGGGCCAAGTTTATGCTTAATGAGATGATCCATTGGCCTCCAGCTGATAGAGCATAGGTGCCAGGTGCAGCTAATTGAGCATCCAGGTGCTTAGTTATCATCTTTCTGGGAAGGCAATCATTGGTAACTGGTGGCACTTGGGTCCGTTTTTAAGGAAGTTTTGGAGGAAGCTTCAGGTCATGTGAACATTTCAAGAGTTTACCAGGCTACAGACTGTATTTGCCTTATGTTTAACTTTGGACTCAACTTATCTATATGCATTCTCTATCTTTCTGATTCTGTATTCCATTACATACTGTAAATTAGGCACATTCTGACTTTTACTTTTAGACAAAATACTTTTTACAATGACTCTTATTTTACTCATGCCTGTGTGGGATTCTATGTATTCATTGATAAATTTTTAGTCATTCTCAGAATTACATTGTCATGAATATTCATAACTGCTTAAACTGAGTTGAATTCTCTCACACTCAACCTATGTCTGTATACATTCTGATAAACATTTTACCTATATTCACACTTTTTCTAAATTTTCTTAATACTCGGACTTCTAATAGAAATTTTTAATTCTAGTTCTCTTTCTATTACATAGAAATATATCTGGTGCCAAGAATTACATGTGTATTCCCTTTCTACATGTCCTATGCTCTCTTTATTCTTTGGTTTTTTTCATCTAATCTTCTATTTCTCCTTTTGTGAAAGGGTCAAGTTTTTGCTTTATGAGATGGTCCATTGGCCACCAGCTGATAGAGCATAGGTGCCAGGTTCAGGCAATTCAGCATCCAGTTGCTTAATTAACATCTTTCTGGGAAGTCAATCATGAGTAACACGTTTCAGATGGGTCAGTTTTTAAGGAAGGTTCGAAAGAAGGCCTCAGGTCATGTGAGCATTTCAAGAGCTTTGCCATGCTACAGAGAGAATTGTCCTTATGTTTTACTTCTGACTCAACTTATCTATTTGCACTCACTGTCTTTCTCATTTTGACTTAAAATATACACTGTAAATTTGGTAAATTCTGATTTTACTTTTTGACAAAATACATTTTCCAATGACTCTCATTTTACTCATGTCTTTGTACGATTCTCTCTAATCATAGATAATTTTTCATGTATTCTCAGAATTACATTCTTATGAATATTCATAACTGCAAATTCAGTTAAATTATCTCACACTCAATCTATGTGTTTATAAAATCTGATAAAAATTTTACCTATATTCTTAATTTTCCTAAATTTTCTTAATACTCGGACTTCTAATATTTATTTTTAATTCTAGTTCTCTTTCTATTTCATGGAAATACATCTGGTCCCAAGAAGTACATGTGTATTCCCTTTTTACATATCCTATGCTCTCTTTGTTATTTGGTTTACTTCATCTATTCTCCTATTTCTCCTTATGTGAAAGGGCCACTTTTATGCTTTATGAGATGGTCCATTGGCCTCAAGCTGATAGAGCATAGAGACCAGGTTCAGGCTATTGGGATTCCAGGTGCTTAATTAACATTTTTCCGAGAAGGCAATCATGAGAAACACATGGCACCTGGGTTAGTTTTTAAGGAAAGTTTGGAGGAAGGCCTCAGAACATATGAACATTTCCAGAGCTCTGCCATGCTCCACTCAGAAATTGCCTTATGTTTTACTTCTGACTCAACTTATCTATTTGCATTCACTAATTTTCTCATTCTGACTTCAAATATATACTCTAGATTAGGTACATTCTGATTTTTAATTATTGACAAAATATATTTTCCAATGACTCTCATTTTACTCATGCCTGTGTGGTATTCTCTCTCTTCATGGATGATTTTTCATGTATCCTCAGAATTACATTCTTATGACTATTAATAACTGTACAAACTCATTTGAATTCTCTCACACTCAGTGTATGTCTGTATAAAATATACAAAGAATTTTACCTGTATTCATACTTTTCCCTAATTTTCTTAATTCTCAGACCTCTAATATGAATTTTCAATTCTCGTACACTTTCTATTTAGATAAAAATACATCTGGTCTCAAGAAATACATGTGTTTCCCCTTTTACATATTATTGGTCTCTTTGTTCTTTGGTTTATGTAATCTATATTCCTATGTTTCCTTATGTGAAAAGGCACTGGTTATGCTTTATGAGTTGATCCATTGGCCTCTAGGTGATAGAGCAGAAGGGCCAGGTGCAGGCAATTGGGCATCCAGGTGCTTAATTAACGTCATTTTGGGAAGACAATTATGAGAAACCCATGGCACCTCGGTCAGTTTTTAAGGAAAGTCTAAAGGAAGGCCTCAGAACATATGAACATTTCCAGAGTTCTACCATGCTCCAGACAGAATATGCCTTATTTTTTACTTCTGACTCAAGTTGTCAATTTGCATTCACTATCTTTTTCATTCTGACTTCAAATATATACTCTAGATTAGTTACATTCTGACTTTTACTTATTGACATAATACATTTCACAATGACTTTCATTTTACTCATGCCTGTGTGGGTTACTATCTTTTCATGGATGATTTTTCACTTATTATAAGAATTACGTTCTCATAAATGTTCATAACTGTCCAAACTCAGTTGAATTCTGTCACACTTAAACTATGTCTGTATAAAATGTGATAAAAATTTTACCTATATTCATTCTTTTCCTAAATTTTCTTATTTCTCAGGCCTCTAATATGAATTTTCAACTCTAGTACACTTTCTATTTACATAGAAATACCTCTGATCCCAAGAAGTACATGTGTATTCCCTTTTTATATATCTTATTGTCTTTTTACATATACTATGGTCATTTTGTTCTTTGGTTTACTTCATCTAACCTCTTATTTCTGCTTAAGTGGAAAGGTCCAGGTTATCCTTTATGAGATGGTCCTTTGGCCTCCAGCTGATAGAGCATAGGGGTCAGGGGCAGGCAATTGAGCATCCAGGTGCTTAATTAACATTTTTCTGGGAAAGACAATCATGAGAAACACATTGCACCTGGGTCAGTTTTTAAGGAAATGTTGGAAGAAGGCCTCAGAACATATGAACATTTCCAGAGCTTTTCCATGCTCCAGACTGAATTTGCCTTATTTTATACTTCTGACTCAACTTATCTATTTGCATTTACTATCTTTCTCATTCTGACTTCAAATATATTCTCTAGTTTAGGCACATTCTGACTTTTACTTATTGACAAAATACATTTTTAAATGACTCTCATTTTACAGATGCCTGTGTGGGTTTCTCTCTCTTCATGGATGATTTTTCACATATTCTCATAATTACATTCTTATAAATATTCATAACTGTTCAAACTCAGTTGAATTCTCTCACACTCAATCTATGTCTGTATATAATGTGATAAAAATTTTACCTATATTCCTACTTTTTTAAAATTTTCTTAATTCTCGGACCTCTAATATGAATTTTCAATTGTAGTACACTTTCTATTTACATAGAAATACATTGGTCTCTAGAAGTACATGTGTATTCCCTTTTTATATATCCTATTATCTTTTTGTTCTTTCAGTTACTTCATCAAAACTTTTATTTCTGCTTATGTGTAATGACCCAGGTTATGCTTTATGAGATGGTCCATTGGCCTCCAGCTGATAGAGCATAGAGTCCAGGTGCAGGCAATTGGGCATCCACGTGCTTAATTAACATTTATCCGGGAAGGCAATCATGAGAAACACATGGCACCTGGATCAGTTTTTAAGGAAAGTTTGGAAGAAGGCCTCAGAACATATGAACATTTCCTGAGCTCTGCCATGCTCCAGACAGAATTTCCCTTATGTTTTACTTCTGAATGAGCTTATCTATTTGCATTCACTATCTTTCTCATTCTGACTTCAAATATATTCTCTAATTTAGGTACATTCTGACTTTTAACTATTGACATAATATATTTTCAAATAACTCTCATTTTACTCATGCCTGTGTGGGTTTCTCTCTTTTCATGAATGATTATTCAATTATTATAAGAATTACATTCCCATAAATGTTTATAACTTTCAAAATTCAGATGAATTCTCTTACATTCAAACAATGTCTATATATAATCTGTTAAAAATTTTACCTATATTCGTTCTTTTTTAAAATTTTCTTAATACTCAGACCTCTAAAATGAAGTGTGAATTCTAGTACACTTTCTATTTACATAGAAATACATCTGTTCCCAAGAAGTACCTGTGTATTCCCTTTTTACATATCCTATGGTCTCCTTGTTCTTTGGTTTACTTCATCTAAACTCCTATTTCTCCTTATGTGAAAAGGCCCAGGTTATGCTTTATGAGATGGTGCATTGGCCTCCAGCTGATAGAGCATAGAAGCAGGTGCAGGCAATTGGGCATCCAGGTGCTTAATTTACATCTTTCCGGAAGGCAGTCATGAGAAACACGTGGCACCTGGATCAGGTTTTAAGGAAAATTTGGAAGAAGGCCTCAGAACATATGAACATTTCCAGAGCTCTGCCATGCTCCACTCAGAATTAGCCTTATGTTTTATTTCTGAGTCAACTTGTCTATTTTCATTCACAATCTTTTTCATTCTGACTCAAATATATACTCTAAATTAGGTACATACTGACTTTTACTTATTGACAAAATACATTTTCAAATGACTCTCACTTTACTCATGCCTGTGTGGGATTTTCTTTTCATGTATGATTTTTCACATATTCTCAAAATTACATTCTTATGAATATTCATAACTGTCCAAACTCAGTTGAGTTCTTCCACACTCAATCTTTGTATAAAATCTGATAAAAATTTTACCTATATTCGTACTTTTTCTAAATTTTCTTAATTCTCGATCCTCTAATATGAATTTTCAATTCTAGTATGCTTTCTATTTACATAGAAATATGTCTGTTCTCAAGAAGAACATGTGTATTCCCTTTCTACATATCTTATACTCTCTTTATTCTTTGGTTTAATTAATCTAACTTATTATTTCTGCTTTTGTAAAAAGGCCCAAATTATGCTTTATGAGATGGTCCATTGGCCTCCAGCTAATAGAGCATAGGGTCCAGGTGCAGGCAATTGGGCATCCAGGTGCTTATGTGTAATTTTACCTATATTCCTACTTTTTAAAAATTTTATTAACATCTTTTTAAAAATTTAATTAACTTTTTTAAAATTTAATTAACATCTTTCCAGGAAGGCAATAATTAGAAACACATGGCACCTGGGTCAGTATTCAAGGAAAGTTTGGAAGAAGGCCTCAGATCATATGGACAATTACAGAGCTCTGCCATGCTTCAGAAAGACTTTGCCTTATCTTTTACTTCTGACTCAACTTATCTATTTGTATTCACTAACATTCTCATTCTGACTTCAAATATATACTCTAAATTAGGTACATTCTGAATTTTACTTATTGACAAAATACATTTTCCAATGACTCTCATTTTAATCATGCTTGTGTTGGATTCTATCTAGTCATGGATGATTTTTCTCATATTCTCAGAATTACATTTTTATGAATATTCATAACTGTCCAAACTCAGTTGAATTCTCTCAAACTCAATCTATGTTTTTATAAAATCCAATAAAAATTTTACCTATATTCATTCTTTTCCTAAATTTTCTTAATACTCAAAACTCTAATAAGAATTTTCAATTCTAGTATACTTTCTATTTACATAGAAATACATCTGATCCCAAGAAGTACATGTGTATTTCCTTCTTACATATCTTATGGTTTCTTTGTTCTTTGGTTTACTTCATCTAACCTTCTATTTCTGCTTATGTGGAAAGGCCCAAGTTATACTTTATGAGATCATCCATTGGCCTTCAGCTGATAGAGCATAGGGACCAGGTGCAAGCAATTGGGCATCCAGGTGCTTAATTAACATCTTTCCAGGAAGTCAATCATGAGAAACATGTGGCACCTGGGTCAGCTTTTAAGGAAAGTTTGGAAGAAGGCCTCAGAACATGTGAAGATATCCAGAGCTCTGCCATGCTCCAGAAAGAATTTGCCTTATGTTTTATTCTGAATCAACTTATGTATTTGCATTCACTATCTTTCTCATTCTGACCTCAAATATATACTCTAGATTAGGTACATTCTGACTTTTACTTATTGACAAAATACATTTTTCAATGACTCTCATTTTACTCATGCCTATGTGGGTTTCTCTCTCTTCATGGATGATTTTTCACTTATTATAAGAATTACATTCTGATAAATCTTCATAACTGTCAAAACTCAGATGAATTCTCTTACATTCAAACTATGTCTGTATAAAATCTGTTAAAAATTTTTTCCTATATTTGTTCTTCTTTTAATTTTCTTAATACTCAAGTAAGAATTTTCAATTCTAGTACAATTTCTATTTACATAGAAATACATCTGGTCCTAAGAAGTACATGTGTATTCCATTTATACATATCTTATACTCTCTTTATTCTTTGGTTTAATTCATCTAACCTATTATTTATGCTTATGTGAAAAGGCCCAGGTTCTGATTTATGCCTCCAGCTGATAGAGCATAGAGACCAGGTACAGGCAATTGGGCATCCAGGTGCTTAATTAACATCTTTCCGGGAAGGCAATCAGGAGAAACACTTGGCACCTGGGTCAGTTTTTAAGGAAAGTTTGGAAGAATGCCTCAGAACATATGAACATTTCCAGAGCTCTGCCATGCTCCAGTCAGAATTTGCCTTGTTTTAATTCTGACTCAACTTATCTATTTGCATTCACTATCTTTCTCATTCTGACTTCAAATGTATACTGTTGATTAGGTACATTCTTACTTTTACTTATTGACAAAAGTGATTTTCCAATGACTCTCATTTTACTCATGTCCTTGTGTGATTGTATCTCTTCATGTATGATTTTTCATGTATTCTCAGAATTACATTCTTAAGAATATTCATAAATTTCCAAATTCAGTTGAATTCTCTCACAATCTATGTCTGTGTAACATTTGATAAGTATTTTACCTATATTCGTAATTTTTTAAAATTTTGTTAATTCTCAGGCCTCTAATATGAATTTTCAATTCTAGTACACTTTATATTTACATAAGTATACATTGAATCCAAGAAGTACATTTGTATTTCCTTTTTATATATCCTATGCTCTCTTTGTTCTTTGGTTTCCTTCATCTAATCTCCTATTTCTGCTTATGTGACAGGGCCCAGTTTATGCTTTAGGAGTTGGTCTATTGGTCTCCAGCTGATTGAGCATACAGGCCACATGCAGGCAATTGGGCAACCAGGTGCTTAATTAACATCTTTCCAGGAAGGCAATCAGCAGGAACACAGTACACCTGGGTCGGTGTTTAAGGAAAGTTTGGAAGAAGGCCTTAAAACATAGGAACATTTCAAGAGCTCTTCCATGCTTCAGACAGAATTTGCCTTATGTTTTTCTTTTGACTCACTTGTCTATTTGCATTCACTATCTTTCTTATTCTGACTGCAAATATGTACTCTAGATTAGGTACATTCTGACTTTTACTTATTGACAAAATACATTTTCCAATGACTTTCATTTTACTCATGCCTCTGTGGGATTCTATCTATTCATGGATGATTTTTCACATATTCTCAGAGTTACATTCTTATGAATATTCATAACAGTTTAAACTCAGTTGAATTCTCTCACATCTATGTGTGTATAAATTCTTATAAATATTTTACCTATATTCGCACTTTCCTAAATTTTCTTAATTCTTCAACCTCTAATATGAATTTTAACTTCTACTACCCTTTCTATTTACATATTTCACTCTTTTATTTTATGCCTATTTTATACATATTATACATGAGAGTCATCAGATTCCTCATGTTCACATAATGTATTTTGTTATGGCACTACCTTGACTCATGTTGTGTAAGATTCTATGAAGTCATCTATGTTTTCCCATCTCTATGTTTAAGTACCTTGTTAGAAACATCCATATTTATCCATATTTGTGTTAAATCACTTATGCTTACCCTAAGGTAGTACAGTCTATACTATTATATTTTATATATTTCTCTCTGAAATTCTAAATTGCCATCATTCTAGGTATGTCTCAAAATTTCTAAATGTGTCATACAGTTCATTTTCAGATTTCCACATGTACTTTCCATCTCTATCACTGCATATCCTAAATGAAGTTCAGTTTGTTATTCATATATTCAACTTATATATTTTCATTTGACTTTCTCTTGAATAATTCCACCATAAGACTTTGTAATCACATTTATAATTTCTCCGGTGTGTTCTGATGTAAATTCTTTATTTTTTTTTAATCTCCAAGTGCCTGTTTATTCTCTAACACTAACCTTCAGTCAGTACAAATTGGATACATTATGGGACCTACCTCAGAATCAATGTTTATTTTTTCTTTCATCCAGGTACCATAGTGTATTGAATTTTAACTGTAATTGGAATAGTATTTTCAATGTCCAATGTAGAATTTCCATACATAACACTTTTTGTATATGAAATTCATCCTAAATACCCCTGACTTAACTTCTATATTATCATGGGCCTCACTTTACTTATCCCTGTATAATGTTTTCTCTACTCATGTAATTTCCCTTATATTTTAATGCCCTTCCTAAAATAAAGTTTACATGTATATTCACTGTAATTCTCATATGTTAACCCTAATTCAGGATGTAATATTCACACATTTCTGTCTGTCAATAAACAGTCTTTATTCCATGAAGCCCAAGGCAACTTCCAAGAGTGTTTAGCTTTAACCTTTTTCTTTTCACACTGAAATTTTTATATCCACCTCAGTTTAACACAGATCAGATTCAAACTCACATTCTCATATTTAGCAACACATTTGTTATGGCTCTTTGTGACTCATTCTCGTACAGGATTTGATATATTTACATTTGCTTTATCCCATAGGTTCATATGTGTATACTCAGGATGTTTTCTATTTTTTCACATTTGTGTTAATTCTCTAAAATCACTTGCAATCGGGTCAACATTTAATTGTATAGTTTGAGCTCATCCTGCATGACTCCATTTTTTTTTAAATCCAGAAACTTTCACATACATGTTATAGTCTATTTTGCCTCTTCATTTCAATATTCTCTCTTCCATATCTGTAGGTGTGAATAAACATTGCTGAAGTGTGATGTGTGGTTTTTTTTTTTACACATGATGAATTAGTACCTTAGAAAAGCAGATGCAATGAATCATTGAAGCTGGAAATATTGATAAATGGTCATACAGACTTCTCTGTGTTTGAGAAGAGGATCAAGGTGGCATCATGTCCCAAGAAGTACATGTGTATTCCTTTTATACATATCCTATGATCTATTTGTTCCTTGGCTAACTTCATCTAATCTCCTATTTATAATTATGTGACAGGGCCCAGTTTATGCTTTATGAGATGGTCCATTGGCCTCCAGCTGGTAGAGCATAAGGTCCAAGTGCAGGCAATTGGGCATCCAGGTGCTTAATGAACATATTTTCAGGAAGGCAATCATGAGCAATACATGGCATCTGGGTCAGTTTTTAAGGAAAGTTTTGAAGAAGACCTCAGAACATATGAATATTTAAAGAGATCTGCCATGCACTAGACAGAATTTGCCTTATTTTTTTCTTCTGACTCAACTTATCTATTTGCATTCACTATCTTTCTCATTCTGACTTCAAATATATACTCTAGATTAGGTACATTCTGACTTTTACTTATTGACAGAATACATTTTCCAATGACTCTCATTTGACTCATGCCTGTGGGGGATTCTATCTATTCATGAATGATTTTCTATATATTCTCAGAATTACATTCTTATGAATATTCATAACTGTTCAAACTCAGTTGAATTCTCTCACACTCAATCTATGTCTGTATAAATTCTGACAAAAATTTTACCTATATTTGTACTTTTCCTAAATTTTTTTAATTCTCGGACCTCTAATATAAATTTTTAATTTTAGGATACTTTCTATTTACATATATATACATCTGTTCCCAAGAAGTACATGTGAAATTCTTTTTTAAATATCCTGTGCTCTCTTTGTTCTTTGATATACTTTATCCAATCTCCTATTTCTACTTATGTGATAGAGCCCAGTTTATGATTTATGAGACGGTCCATTGGTCTGCAGGTGATAGAGCATAGGGTCCAGGTGCAGGTAATTGGGCATCCAGATGCTCAATTAACATCTTTCTGGGAAGGCAATCATGAGCAACACAGGGCTCCTGGGTCAATTTTTAAGTAAAGTTTGGAAGAAGGCCTCAGATCATATTAACCTGTCAAGAGCTCTGCCATGCTCCAGACAAAATTTGCCTTATGTATTTCTTCTGACTCAACTTATTTATTTGTATTCACTATCTTTTTCATTCTGACTTCAAATGTACACTCTAGATTAGGTACATCCTGACTTTTAGTAATTGATAAAATTCATTTTCCAGTGACTCATTTTACTCATGCCTGTGTGGGATTCTATCTATTCATGGATAATTTTTAACGTATTCTCAGAATTACATTCTTCTGAATATTCATAACTGTCCAAACTCTGTTGAATTCTCTCACACTCAATCTATATCTGTAAAAAATCTGATAAATATTTTACCTATATTCATACTTTTCCTAAATTTTCTTAATTTTCAGACCTCCAATATGAATTTTCAATTGTACTACACTTTCTTTTTTCATATTTCACTCTTCCATTTTATGCCTATTTATACATATTATACATGGGATGCAACCAGCTTTCTCATGTTCACATAATGTATTTTGTTATGGCATTACCTCGACTCATGTTTGTGTAAGACTCTATGAAGTCATCTATGTTTTCCCAACTCTACACAGAAGTACCTTCTTAGTAATATCCATATTTATCCACATTTGTGTTCATTTTCAAATTTCCTCATTTACTTTCCATCTCTGTCAATGTGTATCCTGAATGAAGTTCAGTTTTTTATTTGTATATTCACCTTATATATTTTAATTTGACCTTCTCTTCAATAATTTCTTCATAAGATTTTATAATGACATTTATAGTTTCTGTGGTGTATTCTGATGTAAATTTTCTATTTTTTTAATCTCTAAGTGCCTGTTTATTCTCTAACACTAACTTTGAGTTCATACAAATTGGATACATCATGGGACCTACATCAGAATCAATGTTTATTTTTTCTTTCATCAAGGTACCATAGTGTATAGAATTTCAACTTTAATTGTTATAGTATTCTCAATGTCTGAGGAAGAATTTGCATACATAACACATTTTTCTTATATGACATTCATCCTAACTACTCCTGACCTATCTACTATAGTATCAGAGGTCTCATTGTACTCATCCCTGTTTAGTATTCTCTCTACTCATGTAATTTCCCACATATTTAAAGCCCTTCTTAAGAATAATGTATATATCAATATTCATGCTAATTTTCATACACTAATCCTAATTGAGGATGTAATATATCACACATTTCTGTCTGTCAATCAACATTCATTATTCCATGAACCCCAAGGAAACTTCCAAAAGTGTTTAGCTTTGAACTTTTCCTTTTCACACTGAAATTTTTATATCAACTTCATTTTATCATTGATCAGATTCAAACTCACATTCTCCTATTTAGCAAGACATTTGTTATGGCTCTCTGTGACTCAACATGATACAGAATTTGATATATTTACATATGCATTATCATATAGGTTTAGATGTATATAGTCCTGATTATTTCTATTATTTCACATTCGTGTTAATTCTCTAAAATCACTTGCAATTGGGTCAATATTTAATTGTATAGTTTAAGTTCATCCTGCGTGACTCCATTTTTTTTTAAATCCAGTAACTTTCACATACATGTTACAGTCTACTTTTCCTTTTCTTTTCAATATGATCTTTTCAATATCTGTAGGTATAAATAATTACCATTTACCTTTGACATATGTTTTTTTTCCACACAGGATCAATTACTACCTTAGAAAATCAGACGCACTAAAGCAGTTGAAGTTGAAGTTGAAAATATTGAAAAGTGGTAATACAGACTTCTCTAGGTTCCAGAAAAGAACCATTGGTAACATCTGGTTCCAAGAAGTACATGTGTGTTCCCTTTTTACATATCCTATTCTCTATTTGTTCTTTGGTTTACTGCATCTAATCTTCTATTTCTTCTTATGTGAAAGGGCCCAGTTTATGCTTTATGAGATGGTCCATTGGCCTCCAGCTGATAGAGCATAGGGGCCAGATGCAGGCAATTGGGCATCCAGGTGCTTAATTAACATCTTTCTGGGAAGGCAATCATGAGAAACATGTGACATCTGGGTCAGGTTTTAAGGAAAGTTTGGAAGAAGACCTCAGAACATATGAACATTTGGAGAGCTCTGCCATGCTCCAGAGAGAATTTGCCTTATGTTTTACTTTTGACTCATCTTTTCTATTTGCATTCACTATCTTTCTCATTCTGACTTCAAATATATACTCTAGATTAGTTATATTCTGACTTTTATTTATTGACAAAATGCATTTTCCAATTAGTCTCATTTGAATCATGCCTGTGTGGGATTCTCTCTCTTTATGGATGATTTTTCACATATTCTCAGAATTACATGCTTATGGATATTTATAACTGTCCAAACTCAGTTGTGTTCTCTCATACTCAATATATGTCTGTATAAAATCTGCTAAATATATTACCTATATTCATACCTTTCCTAAATTTTTTTAATTCTTATAAGACAAAATGCATTTTCCAATGACTCTCATTTTACTCATACCTGTGTGGGATTCTATCTATTCATGGATGATTTTTCACTTATGCTCAGAATTACCTTCTTATAAATATTCATAACAGCCCAAATTAAGTTTAATTCTCTCACACTGAATCTATATCTGTGTAAAATCAATAAGAATTTTACCTATATTCATACTTTTCCTAAATTTTCTTAATTCTCGGAACTCTAATATGAATTTTCTTTTCTAGTACACTTTCTATTTATATAGGAATACATCTGGTCCCAAGAGGTACATGTGTATTCACTTTTTACCTATCCTATGGTCTCTTTGTTCTTTGGTTTACTTCATCTAACCTCTCTTTCTGTTTATGTGAAGTGCCCAGTATGCTTTATGACATGTTCCATGGCCCCCCAGTTATTAGAGCAAAGGGGCCAGGTGCAGGCAATTGGGTATCCAGGGGCTTAATTAACATCTTTTTGGGAAGGAAATCATGAGAAACACGTGGCACCTGGGTCAGTTTGGGGGGAAAATTTGGAACAAGGCTTCAGAACGTATGAACATTTCAAGAGCTCTGCAATGCTCCAGACAAAATTTGCATTATATTTTGCTTCTGAACCAACTTATCTGTTTTCATTCACTAACTTTCTCATTCTGTCTTCAAATATATACTCGAGATTAGGTTCATTCTGACTTTTACTTATTGACAAAATACATTTTTTTAATTTTTTTTTTAGTTGTAGGTGGATGCACTATCTTTATTTATTTTTATGTGGTGCTGAGGATCGAACCCAGTGACTCACACATGCGAGGCAAGCACTCTACTACTGAGCTACAGCCCCAGCCCGACAAAATACATTTTTTAATGATTCTCATTTTACTCATGCCTGTCTGGGATTCCATCTCTTCATGGATAATTTTTCACGTAATATTCATAACTCTCCAAACTCAGTTGAATTCCCTCAAACTCAATCTATGTCTGCATAAAATCTGATAAAAATTTTACCTATATTCGTACTTTTCATAAATGTTCTTAATTCTCAGGCATCTAATATGAGTTTTTTATTCTATTACACTTTCTATTTACATAGAAGTACATCTGGTCCCAAGAGGTACATGTGTATTCTCTTTTTACATATTTTATGCTCTCTTTGTTCTTTGATTTACTTTTTCTAATCTCCTATCTCTGCTTATGTGACAGAGCCCAATTTATGCTAAATCAGATGGTCCATTGGCCTCCAGCTGATACAGCATAGTGGCCATTTGCAGGCAATTGGGCACACAGGTGCTCATTTAACATCTTTCTGGGAAGGCAATTATGAGCAACACGTGGCACCTGGGTCAGTTTTTAAGGAAAGTTTGGAGGAAGATCTCAGAACATATGAATATTTCAAGAGCTCTGCCATGCTCCAGACAAAATGTGCCTTATGTTTTATCTGACTCAACTGATCTATTTGAATTCACTATCTTTCTCATTCTGACTTCAAATATAAACTCTAAATTAGGTACATTCTTGCTTTTACTTATTGACAAAATACATTTTCCAATGACTCTCATTTTACTCATGCCTGTGTGGGATTCTATCTCTTCATGTATGCTTCTTCACATATTCTCAGATTTACATTGTTATGAATATTCATAACTGTCCAAACCCCATTGAATTCTCTCACACTCAATCTATGTCTGTAAAAAATCTGATCAATATTTTACCTATGTTTGTACTTTTCCTAAATTTTCTTAATTCTCAGACCTCTCATATGAATTTTCAATTCTACTACACTTTCTATTTACATATTTTGCTCTTCCATTTTAAGCCTATATTATACATTTTATACATGGGATTCAAACAGATTCCTCATGTTCACATAATGTATTTTGTTATGGCACTACCTCGACTCATGTTTGTGTAAGATTCTATGAAGTCATCTATGTTTTCCCACCTGTATGCAGAAGTACCTTCTTAGTAATATTCATATTTAACCATAGTTGTGTTAAATCACTTACAGTTAACCCGAAGGTAGTACAAACTATGCTATTAAATTTTAAATATTTCTCTCGGAAGTCCTAAATTTCCATCATTCAAGGTATGTCTCAAAATTTCTATATGTGTCGTACAGTTCATTTTCAAATTTCAATATTTACTATCCATCTCTATCACTGCATATCCTGAATGAAGTTCAGTTTGTTATTCTTATATTCACCTTATATATTTTCATTTGACCTTCTTTTGAATAATTCCCCCATAAGACTTTGTAATGACATTTATAATTTCTCTGGTGTATTCTGATGTAAATTCTTTTTTTTTGTAATCTCCAAGTGCCAGTTTATTATCTAACACTAACCTTGAGTCATTACAAATTGGATACATTATGGAACCTCCCTCAGAATTAGTGTTCATTTTTTCCATCATCCACTACCATAGTGTATAGAATTTCAACTTTAATTGGAATAGAATTTTCAATGTTCGATGTAGAATTTGCATACAAAAAATTTTATGTATATGAAATTCATCCCAACTACCCCTGTCTTACCTACTATATTATCATAGGTCTTATTTTACACATCCTTGTTTTGTATTCTACCTACTCATGTAATTTCCCTCATATTATAATGCCCTTCTTAAGAATAAAATTTATATAAATAGTCATGCAAATTCTCATATATTAAACCTAATTCAAATATAATATTTCACACATTTCTTTCTGTCAATCAACGTTCTTTATTCCATGAAGCCCAAGGCAACTTCCAAGAGTGTTTAGCTTTGAACTTTTACTTTTCACACTGAAATTTTTATATCCACCTCAGTTTATTATAGATCAGATTCAAACTCACATTCTCACATTTAGCAACACACTTGTTATGGCTCACTGTGACTCATCTTCAAACAGGATTTGATATATTTACATATGCTTTATCACATAGGTTCAGATGTGGATAGTCAGAATTATTTCTATTTTTTCACATTTGTGTTCATTCTCTAAAATCAAATCTCTAAATTGGAATGGTTCAATATTTAATTGTACAGTTAAATTCATTTTGCATGACTCCATTATTTCTTAAATCCATAAAACTTTCACATACATGTTACAGTCTATTTTGCCTCTTCTTTTCAAAATTCTGTCTTCCATATCTGTAGGTATGAACAAATACCACTGAATTGTGACGTGTGTTTTTTCCACACATGATGAAATACTGCCTTAGGGAAAAAGATGCAGTGAAAAATTGAAGCTGGGAATATTTATAACTGGTCATATAGACTTCTCTGGGTTTGAGAAGTGGACTATAAGGTGGCATCAGGTCGCAAGAAGTACATGTGTATTCCATTTTTACATATCCTATGCTCTCTTAGTTCTTTGACTTACTTCATCTAATCTCCTATTTCTGCTTATGTGATTTGGCCCAGTTTATGCTTTATCAGATGGTCCATTGGCCTCCAGCTGATAGAGCATAGGGGCCAGGTGCAGGCAATTTAGTATCCAGGTGCATCATTAACATCTTTCCAGGATGGCAATCATGACAAACACGTGGTATCAGGGAAAGTTTTTAAAGAAAGATTAGAAGAAGGCCTCAGAGCATATGAACATTTCAAGAATGCTTCAATACTCCAGACAGAATTTGCCTTATGTTTTTCTTCTGAGTCAACTTATCTATTTGCATTCACAAACTTTCTATTCTGACTTTAAACACATACTCTATATTAGGTACATTCTGAATTTTACTTATTGACAAAATACATTTTCCAATGACTCTCATTTTACTCATGCCTGTTTGGGATTCTATCACTACATGCATGATTTTTCATGTATTCTCAAAATTACATTCTTACAAATATTCACAACGGTCCATAATCAGTTGAATTCTCTCACACTCAATCTATGTCTGTATAAAATGTGAAAAAAAAATTTTACCTATATTGGTACTTTTCCTAAATTTTCAAAATTCTCTGACATCTAATATGAATTTCCAATTCTAGTACACATTCTATTTACAGAAAAATACATCTGAGCCAAGAAGTACATGTGTATCCATTTTTACATATTTTATGTTCTCTGTGTTCTTTGATTTATTTCATCTAATCTTCTATTTCTGCTTATGTGACAATGCCCACTTTATGCTTAATGAGATAGTTTATTGGCCTCCAGCTGATAGAGCATAGGGGCCAGGTGCAGGCATTTGGGCATCCAGAAGCTTAACTAACATCTTTCGTGGAAAGCAATCATGAGCAACACGTGGCACTTGGGTGAGTTTTTTTAAAAAGTTTGGAAGAAGTCCTCAGAACATATTACCATTTCAAGAGCTCTGCCATGCTCCAGACATTATTTATCTTATGTATTTCTTCTGTGTCAACTTATCTATTTGCATGCACTATCTTTCTCATTCTGACTTCAAAAATATACTCTGGATTAGGTACATTCTGAATGTTACATATTGACAAAATACATTTTCAAATGACTCTCATTTTACTCATGCCTGTGTGGGATTCTGTCTCTTTATGTATGATTTTTCAGGTATTCTCAGAATTACATTCTTATGAATATTCATAACTTTTCAAACTCAGTTATATTCTCTCACACTCAATCTATGTCTGTATAAAATCTGATAAATATTTTACCTATATTTATACTTTTCCTAAATTTTCATAATTCTCAGACCTCTAATATAGATTTTCAATTCTTGTACATTTTCTATTTACACAGGAATACATCTGGTCCCAAGAAGTACATGTGTATTCCATTTTTACATATCCTTTGCTCTCTTTGTTGTTTGGTTTACTTCATCTGATATTCTATTTCTGCTTAAGAAAAAGGGCCCAATTTATACTTGATGAGATTTTCCATTGGCCACTAGCTGATAGAGCATAGGGACCAGGTGCAGGCAATTGGGCATCAGGTTCTTAATTAACATCTTTCCAGGAAGGCAATCAAGAGAAACACATGGCACCTGGGTCAGTTATTAAGGAAAGTTCAGAAGAAGGCCTCAGAACATGTGAACATTTCCAGAGCTCTGCCATGCTCCAGACAGAAATTGCCTTATGTTTTACTTCTTACTCTACTTATCAATTTGCATTCACTATCTTTCCCATTCTGACTTCAAATATATACTCTAGATTAGTTACATTCTTACTTTTACTTATTGACAAAATGTATTTTTTATAGACTCTCATTTTACTCATTCCTGGGTGGGATTCTCTCTCTCCCTCAATGATTTTTCATGTATTCTCAGAATAACATTCATATAAATATTCATAACAGTCCAAACTGTTATGAATTCAACAGTTGATTTCAATTCAGTTGAATTCTCTCAAAATCAATCTATGTCTGTATAAAATCTGATAAAAAATTTACCTATATTCGTTCTTTTCTTAAATTTTTTTAATACTCATACCTCTAATAAGAATTTTCAATTCTAGTACCCTTTCTATTTTCATAGAAATACATCTGATCCCAAGAAGTACATGTGTATTCCCTTTTTACATATCTTATACTCTCTTTATTCTTTGGTTTAATTCATCTAACCTATTATTTCTGCTTATGTGGAAAGGCCCAGGTTATGCTTTATGAGATGGTCCATTAGCCTCCAGCTGATAGAGCATAGAGTCCGGGTTCAGGCAATTGGGCATCCAGGTGTTTAATTAACATCTTTCCAAGAATTCAATCATGAGAAACACGTGGCACCTGGGTCACTTTGTATGGAAAGTTTGGAAGAATGCATCAGAACATATGAACATTTCCAGAGCTCTGCCATACTCCAGAGAGAATTTGCCTTATGTTTTACTTCTTACTCAACTTATCAATTTGCATTCTCTATCTTTCTCATTCTGACTTCAAATATATACTCTAGATTAGGCACATTCTGACATTTTATTATTGACATAATACGTTTTTCAATGACTCTCATTTTACTCATGCCTGTGTGGGTTTCTCTCTCTTCATGGATGATTTTTCACTTATTATAATAATTACATTCTCATAAACGTTCATAACTGTCCAAACTCAGTTGAGTTCTCTCACACTCAATCTGTCTGTATAAAATCTGATAAAAATTTTACCTATATTTGTTCTTTTCCAAAATTATATTAATTCTCAGACATCTAATAAGAATTTTCAATTTTAGTACACTTTCTATTTACATAGAAATACATTTGGTCCCCATAAGTACATATCATTGCCCGCCGGCAGGAGACAATAAGGACACCGTTGTTCTTAGAAAGCAGTCTTTATTTTGTCGAGTGCTCTTCTTGCCTTCCAAGGTTCTCTTTGTTCTCCTCGCTTTTTCCCCCAGCCACCTTCTATATACTTTTTCATACAGCAGGAAGTGTTACAGAGCAGAGTTATAACCAATTAGCAGGAATAGCATTATCAAGCACGAGGGGAATGCATGAGCAGAATACAGGTGTGTATCAGAGCAGGCAATGCCCACGAGCCAAGCATGCACAGTGACGTTGCCACCAGCCAATGCTGTGCACTTCCTTAAGTTGTCCACCTGTTTACTGCAAGTTTCTGGCATATAGCCAGGTTGCCATCTTGAAAGGGCAGGGCAGCTCCCGGATCCAGGGAGCCCGCTCCCCACAAGTACATGTGTATTCCCTTTTTACATATATTATGGTTATTTTGTTCTTTGGTTTACTTCATCTAACGTCTTATTTCTGCTAAAGTGGAAAGGCCCAGGTTATGCTTTATGAGATGGTCCATTGGCCTCCAGCTGATAGAGCATGGAGGCCAGGTGCAGGCAATTGGGCATCCACGTGCTTAATTAACATCTTTTCAGGAAGGCAATCATGAGAAACACGTGGCACTTGGGTCAGTTTTTAAGGAAAGTTTGGAAGAAGGCCTCAGAACAAATGAACATTTCCAAAGCTCTGCCATGCTCCAGTTAGAATTTTCCTTACATTTTACTTCTGACTCAACATATCTATTTGCATTCACTATCTTTCTCATTCTGACTTCAAATATATTCTCTAATTTAGGTACATTATGACTTTTATTTATTGACAAAATACATTTTCAAATGACTCTCATTTTACTCATGCCTGCATGGGTTTCTATCTCTTCATGGATGTTTTCTCACATATTCTCTGAATTACATTCTTTTGAATATTCATAAATGTCCAAACTCAGTTGAGTTCCCTCACACTCAATCTATGTCTTTATAAAATCTGATAAATATTTTACCTATATTCGAACTTTTTCTAAATTTTCTTATTTTTCAGAACTCTAATATGAATTTTCAATTCTAGTACAATTTCAATTTACATAGACATACATCTGGTCTCAAGAAGTACATGTGTATTCCCTTTTTACATATCTTATGCTCTCTTTGTACTTTGGTTTACTTTATCTAACTTCCTATGTCTGCTTATGTGGAAAGGCCCAGGTTATTCTTTATGAGATGGTCCACTAAATTCCAGCTGATAGAGCATAGGGGCCAGGTGTAGGCCACTGGGCATCCAGATGCTTAACTAACATCTTTCTGCGAAGACAATCATGAGAAACACGTGGCACTTGGGTCAGTTTTTAAGGAAAGTTTGGAAGAAGGCCTTAGAACATATGAACATTTAGAGAACTCTGCCATGATCTAAAGAGAATTTGCCTTATATTTCACTTCTGACTCAACTTATCTATTTGCATTCACTATCTTTCTCATTCTGACTTCAAATATATACTCTAGATAAGGTACATTCTGACTTTTTCTTATTGACAAAATACATTTTCCAATGACTCTCATTTTATTCATGCATGTGTGGGATTCTATCTATTCATGGATGATTTTTCATATTTTTTGTATTCTCTGAATTACATTCTTATGAATATTCATAACTGTCCAAACTCAGTTGAATTCTCTCACACTCAATCTGTATGTATAAAATCTAATAAAAATTTTACGTGTATTCATTCTTTTCCTAAATTTTCTTAATACTCAAACTTCTAATAAGAATTTTCAATTCTAGTACACTTTTGATTTACATATAAATACATCTGATCCCAAGAAGTACATGTGCATTCCCTTTTTACATATCTTATACTCTCTTTATTCTTTGGTTTAATTCATCTATTATTTCTGCTTATGTGAAAAGGCCCAGGTTATGCTTTATGAGATTGTACATTGGCCTCCTGCTGATAGAGCATAGAGTCCAGGTGCAGGCAATTGGGCATCAAGGTGCTTAATTAACATTTTTCTGCTAAGGCAATCATGAGAAAAACGTGGCACATTGGTCAGGTTTCAAGGAAAGTTTAGAAGAGGGCCTCAGAACATATGAACTTTTCCAGAGCTCTGCCATGTTTAGACAGAATTTGTCTTATGCTTTACCTCTGACTCAACTTATCAGTTTGCATTCACTATCTTTCTCATTCTGACTTTAAATATATACTCTAGATTAGGTACATTCTAACTTTTACTTATTGACAAAATACATTTTCCAATGATTCTTATTTTACACATGCCTGTGTGGGCATGGATGATTTTTCATGTATTCTCAGAATTAAATTCTTATGAATATTCATAACTATCCAAACTCAGTTGAATTCTCTCACACTCAATCTATGTCTGTATAAAATCTGATAAAACTTTTAACTATATATGTACTTTTCCTAAATTTTCTTAATTCTCAGGCATCTAATATGAATTTTCAATTCTAGTACAATTTCTATTTACATAGAAATACATCTCTTCCCAAGAAGTACATGTGTATTCTTTTTTTCCATACCCTATGGTGTCTTTGTTCTTCGGTTTACTTCATCTAACCTTCTATATCTGCTTATGTGTAAAGGCCCAGATTATGCTTTATAAGATGGTCCATTGGCCTCCAGCTGATAGAGCACATGGGCCAGGTGCAGGCAATTAGGCATCCAGGTGGTTAATTAACATATTTCCAGGAAAGCAATCATGAGAAATGCATGGCACATGGGTCAGTTTTTAAGCAAATTTTGGAAGAAGGCCTCATAACATATGAATATTTAGAGAACTCTCCCATGCTCTAGACATAATTTGCTTTATGTTTTAGTTCTGACTCAACTTACTTATTTGCATTCACTATGTTTCTCATTCTGACTTCAAATATATACTCTAGATTAGGTACATTCTGAATTTCACTTATTGACAAAATATATTTTCCAATGAATCTCATTTTATTCATGCATGTGTGGGATTCTCTCTCTTCATGGGTCATTTTTCACTTATTCTCAGAATTACATTCGTATGAATATTCATAACTGTCCAAACTCAGTTGAATTCTCTCACACTCAATCTATGTGTTTATAAAATCTGATAAAAATTTAACCTAATTTCATACTTTTCCTAAATTTTCTTAATTCTCGGACCTCTAATATGAATTTTCAATTCTAATACACTTTCTATTTACATAGAAATACAACTGGTTCCATGAATTACATGTGTATTCTCTTTTTACATATCCTATGGTTTTTTTTGTTCTTTGGTTTACTTCATCTAACCTCATATTTCTGCTTATGTGAAAGGCCCAGGTTATGCCTTATGAGATGGTCCATTGGCCTCCAGCTGATAGAGCATAGGGGCCAGGTGCAGGCAATTGGGCATCCAGGTGCTTAACTAACATTTTTCCAGTAAGGCAATCATGAGAAACATGTGGCACCTGGGTCAGTTTTTAAGGAAAGTTTGGAAGAAGACCTCAGAACATATGAACATTTCCAGAGTTCTGCCATGCTCCAGAGAGAATTTGCCTTATGTTTTACTTCTGAATCAACTTATCAATTTGCATTCATTACCTTTCTCATTCTGACTTCAAATATATACTCTAAATTAGGTACATTCTGACTTTTACTTATTGACATAATACATTTCCCAATGACTCTCATTTTACTCATGCCTGTGTGGGTTTGAACTCTTCATGAATGATTTTCCACTTCTTATAAGAATTACATTCTCATAAATATTCATGTCTTTCCAAACTCAGATGAATTCTCTTACATTCAAAGTATGTCTGTATAAAATCTGATAAAAATTTTACCTATATTCGTTTTTTTGCAAATTTTCTTAATACTCGGACCTCTAATATGAATTGCCAAACTTAGTACACTTTCTATTTACATAGAAATACATCTGGTCCAAAAAAGTACATGTGTATTCCCTTTTTACATATCCTATGGTCTCTTTGTTCTTTGGTTTACTTCATCTAACCTCCTATTTCTCTTTATGTGGAAAGGCCCATGTTATGCTTTATGAGATGGCCTATTGGACTCCAGCTGATAGAGCATATGAGCCAGGTGCAGGCAATTGGGAATCCAGGTGCTTAATTAACATCTTTCCGGGAAGGCAATCATGAGAAACACATGGCACCTGGGTCAGTTTTTAAGGCAAGTTTGGAAGAAGGCCTCAGAACATATGAACATTTCCAGAGCTCTGCTATGCTCCTGACAGAATTTGACTTATGTTCTAATTCTGACTCAACTTATCAATTTGCATTCACTATCTTTCTCATTCTGACTTCAAATATGTACTCTAGATTAGGTACATTCTCACTTTTACTTATTGACAAAATACATTTCCCAATGACTCTCATTTTACTCATGCCTGTGTGAAATTCTCTGTCTTCATGGATGATTTTTTACGTATTTTTAGAATTTCATTCTTTTGAATATTCATAACTGTCCAAACTCAGTTGAATTCTCTCACACTCACTCTATGTCTGGATAAAATCTGATAAAAATTTTACATATATTGGTTCTTTTCTTAAATTTTCTTAATACTCAAACTTCTAATAAGAATTTTCAATTCTAGTTCACTTTCTATTTACATAGAAATACATCTGATGCCAAGAAGTACATGTATATTCCCTTTTTTCATATCTTATACTCTCTTTATTTTTTTGTTTAATTCATCTAACCTATTATATATGCTTATGTGAAAAGGCCTAGGTTATGCTTTTTGAGATTGTTTATTGGCCTCCAGTGATAGAGCATAGGGGGCAGGTGCAGGCAATTGCGCATCCAGATACTTAATTAACATCTTTCTGAGAAAGCAATCATGAGAAACACGTGGCACCTAGGTCAGTTTTTAAGGAAAGTTTGGAAGAAGGCCTCAGAACATATGAACATTTCAAGAGCTCTGCCATGCTACAGGCAGAATTCGCTTTATGTTCTACTTCTTACTCAACTTATCAATTTGCATTCACTAGCTTTCTCATCCTGACTTCAAATATATACTTTAGATTAGGTACATTCAGACTTTTACTTATTGACATACATTTTCCAATGAATCTCATTTTACTCATGCCTGTGTGGATTACTTTCTTTTCATGGATGATTTTTCACTTATTATAAGAATTACATTCTCATAAATTTCCAAACTCAGATGAATTCTCTAACATTTAAACTATTTCTCTATAAAATCTGATAAAAATTTTCCCTATATTCATACTTTTCTTAAATTTTCTTAACTCTCAGTCATCTAATATGAATTGTCATTTCTAGTACACTTTCTATTTACATAGAAATACATCTGGTCCCGAGAAGTACATGTATATTCTTTTTTTACATATCTTATTGTCTCCTATTTCTCCTTATGTGAAAAGGCCCAGGTTATGCTTTATAAGATGGTCCATTGGCATCCAGATGATAGAGAATAGGGGCAAGGTGCAGCTAATTGAGCATCCAGGTGCTTAATTATCATCTTTCCGGTAAGGCACTCATGAGTAACTCGTGGCACCTGGGTCAGTTTTTTAGGAAGGTTTGGAAGAAGGCCTCAGGTCATGTGAACATTTCAACAGCTTTGCCATGCTACAGACAGAATTTGCCTTATGTTTTACTTCTGACTCAACTTATCTATTTGCATTCACTCTCTTTCTCAATCTGACTTAAAATATATACTGTAAATATGGTAAATTCTGATTTTACTTTTAGACAAAATACATTTTTCAATGAATCTCATTTTACACATGCCAGTGTGGGTTTCTGTCTATTCATGGATAATTTTTAAGGTTTTCTCAGAATTACATTCTCATGAATATTCATAACTATCCAAACTTAGTTGAATTCTCTCACACTCAACCTATTTCTGTATAAAATCTGATAAAAATTTTACCTATATTCGTACTTTTCCTAAATTCTCTTAATACCCAGACCTCTAATATGAATTTTTAATTCTAGTTCTCTTTCTATTTTATATAAATACATCTGGTCCCAAGAAGGAAAATTGTAATCCCTTTTTTCATGTCCTATGGTCTCTTTGTTCTTTGGTTTACTTCATCTAATCTCCTATTTCTCCTTATGTGAAAGGGCCAAGTTTTGCTTTATGAGATGATCCATTGGCCTCCAGCTGATAGAGCATAGGTGCCAGGTGCAGCTAATTGAGCATCCAGGTGCTTAATTAACATCTTTCTGAAAAGGCAATCATGAGTAACTCGTGGCACCTGGGTCAGTTTTTTAGGAAGGTTTGGAAGAAAGCCTCAGGTCACGTGAACATTTGAGGAGCTTTGCCAAGTTACAGACAGAATTTGCCTTATGTTTTACTTCTGACTCAACTTATCAATTTGCATTCACTATCTTTCTCATCCTGACTTCAAATATATACTTTAGATTAGGTATATTCTGACTTTTACTTATTGACAAACATTTTCCAATGAATCTCATTTTACTCATGCCTGTGTGGATTACTTTCTTTTCATGGATGATTTTTCACTTATTATAAGAATTACATTCTCATAAATTTCCAAATTCAGATGAATTCTCTAACATTCAAACTATTTCTCTATAAAATCTGATAAAAATTTTCCCTATATTTGTACTTATCTTAAATTTTCTTAATTCTCAGTAATCTAATATGAATTGTCATTTCTAGTACACTTTCTAATTACATAGAAATACATCTGGTCCCGAGAAGTACATGTATATTCTTTTTTTACATATCTTATTGTCTCTTTGTTCTTTGGTATCTAACCTCCTATTTCTCCTTATGTGAAAAGGCCCAGGTTATGCTTTATAAAATGGTCCATTGGCCTCCAGCTGATAGAGCATAGGGGCCAGGTGCAGGCAATTGGGCATCCAAGTGCTTAATTAACATCTTTCTGAAAAGGCAATCATGAGAAACACATGGCACCTGGGTCAGTTTTAAGGAAAGTTTGGAGGAAGGCCTCAGAACATATGAACATTTACACAGCTCTGCCATGCTCCAGTCAGAATTTACCTTATGTGTTACTTCTGACTGAACTTATCTATTTGCATTCACTATCTTTCTCATTCTGACTTCAAATATATACTCTAGATTAGGTACATTCTGACTTTTACTTATGGACAAAATACATTTTCCAATGACTCTTATTTTACTCATGCCTGTTGGGATTCTCTCTCTTCATGGATGATTTTTCACATATTCTGAGAATTACATTTTTATGAATATTCATAACTTTCCAAACTCAGTTGAATTCTCTCACACTCAATCTATATCTGTATAAAATCTGATAAAAATTTTACACATATTCATACATTTCCTAAATTTTCTTAATTCTAAGACATCTAATATGAATTTTCAATTTTAGTACACTTTTTATTTACATAGAAATACAACTGGTTCCATGAAGTACATGTGTATTCCCTTTTTACATATCCTATGGTCTCTTTGTTCTTTGGTTTACTTCATCTAACATCCTATTTCTGCTTATGTGTAAAGGCCCAGGTTATGGTTTATGAGATGGTTCATTGGCCTCAAGCTGATGGAGCATAGAGGCCAGGTGCAGGCAATTGGGCTTCCAGGTGCTTCATTAACATTTTTTGGGGGAGGAAATCATGAGAAACACGTGGCACATAGGTTAGTTTTTAAGGAATGTTTGGAAGAAGGCCTCAGAACATATGAACATTTCCAGAGTTCTGCCATGCTCCAGTCAGAATTTGCCTCATGTTTTACTTCTGACTCAACTTATATATTTGCATTCACTATCTTTCTCATTCTGACTTCAAATATACACTCTAGATTAGGTACATTATGACTTTTTTTCTTTTTTCTTTTTTTTTTATTTAGGCTTACATGTTAGCAGTGTAAATTGATTCATTGTACATAGATAGAGGATAATATCAATTCTCTAGTTGTAAGTTGTATAGAATCACAACATATATGCAGTCATACATAAAGTTAGGGTTATTATGACCATCATATTCCACCACATTTACTGTCCCCATGCCCCTCTCCCCTTACACCCCTGTGAACAGAAATCCACCATTGTTCCTATTACCTTCCCCACATTATGGATTAGCATCCACTTATCAATGAGTACTTGGCATTTGGTTTTCTGAGATTGGCTTACTTCACTTAGCATGATATTCTCCAACTCCATCCATTTATCTGCAAATGTCATAATTTTATTCTCTCTTATTGCTGAGTAATATTCCATTGTGTATATATACCACAGTTTCTTTATCCATTCATCTATCGAAGGGCATCTAGGTTGGTTCCACAGTTTAGCTATTGTGAATTGAGCTATTGAAACATTGAAGTGGCTGCAGCACTGTAGTACGCTGTTTTTAAGTCTTTTGTGTATAGACCTAGGAGTGAAATAACAGGCTCAAATGGTTGTTCCATTCGAAGTTTTCTAAGGAATCTCCATACTGCTTTCCAGATTGGTTGTACCAATTCCAGTTCCACCAGCAATGTATGAGCGTGCCTTTTTCCCCACAACCTGGCCAAAACTTATTGTTGTTTGTATTCTTGATAATTGCCATTCTGACTGGCATGAGATGGAATCTTAGGGTAGTTTTGATTTGCATTTCTCTGATTGCTAAAGATGTTGAACATTTTTTCATATGTCTGTTGATGGATTGTATATCTTCTTCTGTGAAGTTTGTGTTCAGCTCTTTGGCCCATTTATTGATTGGGTGGTTAGTTTTTTTGGTGTTAAGTTTTTTGAGTTCTTTATATATCCTGGAGATTAGTGCTCTATCA